>SJXQ01000391.1:30974-72503 GCA_006408695.1 Aepyceros melampus
CACCGGCTCTAGCACATTCCGCCCCTGCCCAGCGGGCCCCGCCAGCTTCACAGAGCAGAGCCCGGCTGCCCAGACCACACACCTCCCCAGCGGACTCTCACCCTGCCTCTCCTCACGGGCTCCTTCTCTCTACGTTCAACAGGAAAAGTCCTGGGATACAGCTCCTCCTCTCATCTGATGCCTCTCTCAGAGCAGTCCTGCCGAACCTTGGTACGTCTGAAGCACCTTGGCATCTCGCTAAAATGCGCACCGTCGGGTCTGAGGACACGTGAGATTCTGTGTTTCTAACGAGCTCCCAGGTGACTGCCGTGCTGCTGGCCCCCAGGCCACATTTTAAGATGCAAGTCTGATTGTAAATCCTGGACCAGAATAATCCATATAGGCTCTGACTCGTGTTTTAGAAAAGTGAATCATGACTTCTGACAATGTAAATTTCTCTTTAAAAGATGGCAGTGAGCTCATAATTGAGTGAATACAAATAAATAAATCAGTCAGGAAACAGATTGATAAAAAGGTTTAAGAAAAACAGTTTAAGGGTATAAGAAAGCAAAGTTTTGTTAATGTTAAGAAGTTACCAAATCACAAAGATAAAGAGAATCTCTGCTGAAAAATATGGGACATTTCCCAATTTAATCAGTTCTGTCAATGGTTTTGCAAGTCTATGTGTGACTCCAATAAAATGGACCTGGGGGCGGAGCCAAGGTGCAGAGCCTCCGGAGAGCAAGCACAACACGGAAGAAGCCAAGAATTAACAAGACAAGGAAGTGAGACGGCAAAGCAAGTCCTGGGGAATCTGCACAAAAGAGTGAAGCCATAGAGCTTCCCTGAAGCTCTGACCACAGCCAGTTACGTCGTTAAACACACACACACACTCCAACTATATGTAAAAGACGCTGGTAACTATCTAACCAAAATCCATCCTCTCCAGCAGAACTCCAACGCTGCTCTGAGCAGCATTAGAAGCAGAAGTCCTCACTTTCTCACATGATGTTGCAGTTAAGGGTAAATACGTAAGATGGTTCAAAGATGCCACCCTCGATGTTTTCTGGGAGCACGTTTTCCTTTCCTGAGGCAGCTGCTATTCCATTCTCTAGCATTCCCCCTGCCCTCCTCCACCCTGGAGAGGCACAGCAGTATACGGCACGTATACCCCATCCCATGGCATATGCAGGGGGCACAGCGGTACCTTTAGTCTCAGGACTCCTTTACAACATAAAATATTATTGAGAACTCCAAAAACCTTTTGTTCATGTGGATTATACCTATGGACAGTTACCATATTCAAAATTAAAATGGACAATTAAAAAAATGAGACAGTGCACTAAGTCGTGTCCGACTCTTGCGACCCCATGGACTGTAGCCCGCCAAATTCCTCCATCCATGGAATTCTCTAGGCAAGAACACTGGAGTGGGTTGCCATTTCCTTCTCCAGGGGATCTTCCTGACCCAGGAATCGAATCCAGGTCTCCAGCACTGCAGGCAGACTCTTAAGCGATGGCGGGGGGCGGGAGGGGGAGGTGTAAGAACAAGAAAGCAAATAGGACAGGGTGGACAGGGCGGAATGACTGAGATTAACGGGGGCTCTACCTGGATCCATTCTGCCAGGGCTCCCCAGCCCCCGCCCTCGCAGGCTCTCAACAATCACGGGGATTTTAGGGATACACCACACAGAACTGACTTGTTAAATGCCACCCTCCCTCACCCTCTGCCTCCAGCATCCTCCTGAGAGCACTACAGGCTGGGAAGACCTAAACCACCGGGGTCCAGAGTAGAGTTTGGCTAAGTTCAAAAGGGCCCTTCTTTTAAGGGTTTTGAGAAACTAGACACTGCGATTTTATTAGTATCAGCGACGTCTGTTTGGAGCAAATTCAGCTCCAGGAGCTGCATGGTTGATTGCCGGAGGGGTTAAATAGGTATCTCTTAATTCATTTAGAATTAACAATAATAAACCTGGTTAAATAACATTTCTATGAAAACCAACTATTTTTTCCAAACAAAAAAAGTCAGCAGAGTAGCATGTTTTTACATTTTTATAAATTTGTTATGTCTAATTAATAGAAGACAGCTGGATTCTCAAATCTACTTATGCATTCAATCTCCTCTGATACATTGTTTTGATTGAAGTAAAAGACTATTTGGCTTTATACAGTTATGAAGTTAGAAAAGGAGTATGTATTTTAATAACCATGAAACAACTATGGATATTACTTTGTACTACACAAAAACTCAGTAATTACCTGGGATTCAGACTCTGATACTAATGAACTTTTAATACTTCAGTAAAATCAACTGCTCCATCTTTCTTTGAAACAATATCTTAACCATGCATGACTTTGTAACATCACACACTGGCCATTTAGAAATGACTGGCTCACCGAATTATGCAAATCTCCAAGATTAACCCATTGTATTATGCAATATCAAACAACCACACTCATTGATATGACCATCATCTGTATCAGAAGAATGTTTAATTATCAAAAAGCTACTAAGCTCACAGTGGTGGATAATGTCTATCATCACTTTTAAAATGAGTTGTCATTGCTTTTCAAGTACCCATGATCTGATTTCTCTTTTAAATGTTCAAATCTCCTGAAAACTTCTGGGTTTTAAAATCAAATCTTAAATGTAAAATAAAATACAATAAAAAATGTCATGATATCTTTCACTCCTAAACCTTCTTTGAGACTTCCCAAGGGGCCCTGAAAAATGACAAAAATGTATCTTTTTTTGTATCCCTATCCTATGAAGGGAGAGATACTGAGACTCGGTTTACCTGATTTGTTACTACCAATGAAATGCGTAAGAAGTTATGAGTGAAAAGAGATTCATGAGCAAGATATATTCACGCTCTATACTGTATTGCTGTTATCAGACATGATTTCTGTTTTTTTAATGTTAACTTGGTCACTACTTTAAATATTCGAATCTAGCATCATCTAGGCCATGGTTTTCAGTTGGGGATTCCCCACATTTACTATGGAGTTTCGGTAATATACAGAAAGTTTAGGACCTATTCCAGGCTTACCGAATCTCTCTACTTGACAGCCCTGATAAATCTGTGTTTATTCATGGTATGTTTATGTCTAAGGATTATAATATCTCAAGATTTTTCCTCTGCAAAGTTTATGCTCACTCATTCTTATAAACCAGATATACTGTTCACTGCATTCTTTGAACAGAGTTAATTATGTTTATAATTATTTCTCCAAAATTGGGGGGTTGACTTAATTATCATGCTTTGCATGTGAGAGAAATAACCAAATTTCCCTGCCAGTTACATTTTTCTTAAATTCTCTCATTAAATATTTCAATTTTAAAATGATCACTAACAGAGTAAGCAGAGCCATTTAAGTCTCTGTCATCTACAAATACTTTCTATTTATTTCAGTCTGATGTTTCCCTGAAGCCCCTTGCAATCAGCCACAGGCTAGATGGCTGTCAGCGGCTCACTGAAAAGGACTCTGCCAGGTACTTTTCAGCACAGCCTTCTGACAGCATCATTTAAACAAGACTGAGGCCACACCAGTGGACCAGGTCATGATTTCCAGAACTCGTTTCAAGAGTCAATGGAATAAGAATCGAATAAGGTTAAATGAATTGCTGGAATATTGTTAGTTTTGTTTTAAGCTTTCTTGATATTGCCTGAATGTTCTATTTTCTAAATATATTAAGGAAGCTTTTTCTCTCTCCTCTAACTCACAATTCAATAGACTCTGCTTTCATAAACTGAAACAAAATAATCCCTGTCAATGATCTTATTCTTCCTGTCTGAGCCCTCCAGAATTCAGAAACTTTTACTGCATATTCTTATTTTCATAGAAATAAAGTTATCTGCATAGGTTTCAATAAGAATCTGTCCTCTTCTTATCAGGACACAATGGGAAACACTGAGTTTGCAACCAAGCTCACATTTGAGGCGGGTGTTCATTCAATCAGATATGATGAGGCACATTTCAGGAACTTAGGTTGCATTCTCGGAGCCGTGAATGCAAAGCCTTTTTGGGAAGACTGGCTTACAGGGTTTCCAGCCTTACAGACAAGGATGGAAAGCCACTTCCTGGCAGGCCCGGAATACTTGAAATATTATGAAATATCAAGAAATTAGAAATTTTTATAGGTACTGTAGGTGAAATTGGATAGTAATTTCTTGGCTTGGCTACCTAAAGTTAGGACCACAATTAATGAAGCTTTAAAAAATCCAATCTGATATTCCTTAGAAAAACTTACAGAAAAGCAAGCTTAAGAAGGACTGTAAGAGAAATTAACACTTTTATTGTGCCTATATATATACACACATATATATATATAAATCATTAGGCCAAATATAATAGTATCTTAATTTTGATCAATAGTAATTCTCCTATGAGATTTTATTTTTTTATCAAAAGAGAGAAGGAAAAAATGTTGAGTTTCAGTAGAAAACTATTGAGCTGTGTGCAATTCTTTCTACACTGCAGATACTCGACAGCTGTCCTCTGAGAGTGACTTTGACTTTCACCCCTCATCCCCATGGAAAAACTAGTTTTATCTCCATTTGAAATTATCTCAATATCTCCTTTACATAAATTGATGCTCTTTTGACTCTTCCTTTGAACTGGCTAAGCATCAACTTAGTTCTTTCATATCACATGAATATAATAAATTCCTTAATATGTGTTCATGAGAATCATGATTTTACCCTTTCCTGAAATATTTTTTCTGCTTTTAAGCTCATCTTATCTGTTTCATTCTTTTCGTGTGTGGTGAAACAGACAGAAAAATCATCGTTTCAACCATTCTGAAGTACACGATTCAGTGAGATTTAGTACACCTGCAACGCGCAGCACCCATCTTCACTCTCTGGTTCTGAAACACTTTCATTCCCCTAAAATGAAACCCCACTCCTCTCTTTCAAGCCCCTCCGTAACAACCACTTACCGCTTTCTATCTCTGTATTTTACATAAATGAAGTCAGGCAAAAAATAATGTGGTCTTTTGTGTCTGGTTTCTTTCACTGAATATAACGCTGTCAAAGCTCGCTGACGCGGCAGTATGTATCAATACTTTATCCTTTTTGTGGCTATATAACATTCTATTGTTTGGATTTACCACATTTTGCTTATCCCTTGAGAAGGGAAAGAGAAAGAGATCCTTCTCTGTCTCTATACACATAATGTTTTATTAAGGCAGCCCAAGCAGACTAACACAGTTGGTAAAAAGGATTTGGAAAAATTATGCAACAATCTCTACCTGAAAAATAAAAGCAAAACCTAGGCAGTTTTAAGGAATAACAAAAACAGCACAAAATATCATTTTACCAAAAAATTCAAATTTAAAAATAAAATTTAGGGCACATTTAGTCATCACAATTTTAACTCAGAAAAAAATATGGTGAAAAACCTACAATTTATAAACCTGTATTTCAACAAATGGACTAATGCAATAAGTAATGCAAAGTAGTTGCCTCCAGTGAAATACAGTCTAAATTCATGATGGCCTGATCATCCGCTTCATTCTTTAAAACTTTACTGTGGCGACGATAAAGCGACAGGCGACTGGAAAAGCTGAGCTTGTCGAGCATCAGCCCGACCAGCTCACCAATCATCTGTTCTCGGGCCATCCATCTGCGTCTTCTGGATTCAGCTTTGTTCCTTATAGAGGGGGTTTGTGTGGGACAGGGGAGGAGAGAGAGCTTAACAGAGATGACTTCTTTCCACTGCACGAGGAGCTCTCAAATGTGATATTATCTATGAGGAAAAAGTTGCCCTGCTTGGCTCCACTCAGCACCACACACACACTGCTGTGTTAAACTTACCCTAGAAGTCATGAATAAACAGGTTTATAGTTTAAAAAGCCTCTGACATAGGCAAATAAATTCAATACCTTTTAAAATGTTACATGTAACATGGCATGATTATATCCCTAATAATGTATTGATGAAAATAATCCTTTTCAAATCTATTTTTCCATTACTTTTCATTTTTTGAATATGAAGTAAAATGAACAACTTTAATTCCTGCTATTTTAAAACTCTTTATATATCCCAAAATACATAAATCCTTGAAGTCAGCTGAAAAATCTTTATCAATAAAATTCAGACTACATTTTTATAAAAGTTATCATAAAACAACTTCCCTGATACTGGGTTTTGAGAATTCTCAAGTAACTGTTGTTTATTCCTTTTGTTGGCTCAGAATATTATGCACTCAAATTCATGTGCAATTTTATGCCAGTTTACAGTCCATATAGATATGATTAATAATAAATACTAGTTACTACTTTAAAAGTTACAGAAAGTGTAACACTGACTGCTACCACCTTTGTTGGAGTGATTTTCAGCATTCTTTAGTATAGAACGCTCTCACTTAGGGAGCACATTTATCAGCCACTAGGTGCCTGCACTGTTCCAGGCCCTTGGGAACAATGAGTGAGCAGAATAAAGATCCCTTTCTCTTGTGGAGCTCAAGAAATGATGCAGAAGGAGGCTGCTGATCTCTGATGGTGTCAGAGTCCTCAGTGCATGTGTTTAAGGGGTGTTTGCTTACTTAAGAGTTTCAAACTGTAAACAGCATTTCATGATCAAATATATATATATATATATATATATATATATATATATATCCCATTTGGCCCAGATTCCTGGAGACTGACTTTTTGCATCTTTACTACTTCTGTCCCTCCAGCTCAAGAGCATTTCACAACCTCAGCAAAGTTAACAGAAGAGCATCCATACAGAATAAGACAGGCATGCAAACGGCAACATTAAAACGTCCCTGCCAAACGAAATCACATGTCTGGCCTCCTGAGAAAGACAGGGCAAGAGCGAGGCAGAGTGCGCACACAGACACACAAACACACAGTAAATAACACCAAATATATATATATATATATATATATATATATATATATCCCATTTGGCCCAGATTCCTGGAGACTGACTTTTTGCATCTTTACTACTTCTGTCCCTCCAGCTCAAGAGCATTTCACAACCTCAGCAAAGTTAACAGAAGAGCATCCATACAGAATAAGACAGGCATGCAAACGGCAACATTAAAACGTCCCTGCCAAACGAAATCACATGTCTGGCCTCCTGAGAAAGACAGGGCAAGAGCGAGGCAGAGTGCGCACACAGACACACAAACACACAGTAAATAACACCAACAAACAGAACAAAGGCCGTTTGTCACTGTTCCATCTTTTATGCATCTTCCATCTTATGAGAAGCTAAAGGACCTTCCCAGAACGAATGCTCCGGCACAAAGGACCAAGGTGCTTTTCCTCTAGAGAACACAATGGACCCTGCAGCTGCAGTCTCTCACATTATAAACTAAGCTGTCTTTCTCATGGTTTTCTAAAGCCATAGTTCCATGATTTTAAATTGCATGACCACTATAAGTCAATAAAAAAGCCATGTGTTTTTTTTTAAAAAAAAAACAACGCGATTTTTACACCGGGCGTAGGAGACAGCATTAAAAAATACACTATAACTTACAGACTTACATGTGTATTTGAAGCAAGAATACTTTTCACAATTTCAAGGAAGTTTTGTCAGAAACAAAGTACACACTTGAAAAATGGAAACAAACTGCTAAGCCTCTCTAGCTGGCGACCTCACCAATGAGGCACCTTGCTGCAACTCCAGTTCTCTGCAGCCTTGTTCCATGAGGTCCAATGGCATCCTTGAGATGGATGAGAAACCCGGCTACTGCGCGCAGGGCAGCTCTCCTACCTGAAGCTTCATCTTCTGGCAAGGAGCATCAGGGAGTCCTCAGGGCAGCTCTCCGCCAGCAGCATGCTCCCTGGCCCCGCCGGCGGCGCGCAGCAGCGGCCGCCCCACGGCCGCCAGCAGAAGCGCTCCGTCCCTGCTGCCGGACTTGTGAGGGCTTGCTGGAGCCCGCGTGGCATGCCACTCCTGTAATCCAACCGGACTAACTACTTCCTCCAGCTGATTTCCTAGGCACTAGGTAGTGAGTGAATAATTCATGACAAGCCGTTCCAGCAGCCGGCTTCTGCTCTACGATCCACTCCTCCCACAGCAATTTATAGCGTAAGGATTCTAAGCCACACTTGGTGACAGGCAAGACACCCAAGCTCAGTATTCTGTCAACCAAAGTAAGCGTTAGTGGGTCTGTTTGCTCTTCTTCATGCTGACCTATCGCCCGGACTTACTTGGGAGATTTTTTTTTTAATGTGGAAAATGTTAATGATTAACCACAGATGTCTGACGGAACACACACGCAGATCTCTTTCCACAGAACCTGTCCTACAAAGGAGGCTCTGCTTGTAGGGAAAGCAGTCTGCCCTGAGCTCAGCAGGTCAGGGTTTACGTTTAACAAAAGACCAGTTCCTGCAAAGCACAGAAAATCATTGCGTGGTGGGGGAGGGGAGCTGTTAGTATCACTGCCAGGAAACGAATTGCTTCAAAGGGGAATTTTCCTGGTCTCTCGGGCGATAAATAAATCTTTCATCTCACTGGTATTCTTCTGGCAAGAACATGAACATTCATTTTCACCATTTGTCAGTGCTTACATATTTCCAAATGAGTGCTGTCTAAAGTGGTCAGTTTTCTGCAACAAAAAAACCTAATTCCAAGAGGAACTTGAACAGAAAAACTGAAGGCCCATACTTATAGTTCAGCTCTGCCTCCAGGAACCCCAACGGCCACACCTATCATTTTCACCTGTTTCGATCTCTGTTTTTCTTCTTCCGCACTCACTGAATTTCTCAAGACTGCGCTCCGTCAGTAAGTTAATTTTTCAGCCATGATTATCCCACTGCTTTGTTGTGGCTGTTCAGTCAGTAAGTCGTGTCCAACTCTGAGACCGCATGGACCACAGCCCACCAGGCTCCTCTGTCCTGGGGTTCTCCAGGCAAGAATACTGGAGTGGGTTTCCACTTCCTTCTCCAGGGGGTCTTCCCAGACCAGGGACTGAACCCGTGTCTTCGGCATTGGTAGGTGGGTTCTTTACCACCACAGTGAAGCCCTGGAAACGATCTATAAGGAGCTGGTGTGTTGTTTACGTAGTTCAGGCGCTCCGTGACTGTCGCTGAGCCACTAGGGAAGGCCCTTCCACCCCTAATTGCTTCTGTGTGTTCTGTAAACTGGTTCTCTCTGAGTCTCCCCGGCTCCACATTTTCCCCTTTCCACCTCATTCTGTTACTTTATCATCGTCATCATTTCCAAGCCAATGTTCTATGAAACTCAGGTTCTTAAAAGCCCATGCAGGAATTCTCTCCTTTTTTGAAGGGAAGTTATTATTTCTTCCAGAACAGACTGCACCTTTTTTCCTCAGACACTGTGCCTTTCTCTCTGCCTTGCTGTGAATGCAGGGGCCTGGCCGTGTCTTCTGCTTGGCTCAGGACATTCTTCACAGGACGTTCTGTGGAGCACTTCTGTTGGTGAACCCGTTCCCTCCCAGCCACATCCTCAGCTGCTAGCAGCTTTGTGTGGGCGTGCTGGGTGGAAGGGAAGTTCAGGAGTGTGATAAAGGAAAAAGCTCCGCTGGGGCCAGGGCTCCAAGCAGCCTCACTCTGCTCTTTTCTCCCAGGGATGTCGTCTAACGTTCTCTAATTTCCACAGTCCTTGTGAGATTTCATTCCCATCAGAATTCGGGTGTTCCTTTGCAATCACTCCCTTTCCTCCTAATCCTGACAACCCCCTGCACAGCCCCACCTCAATCATGAGTGAGACAAGGGAGCCCTGCTACCTTGGGTTCACTCTGTGCCTCTTCCTCCACTTACTATGCTCCAGAGACTGACTTTATCAAGGCTGCCTTCCGCCCAGGATCCTGCTAACTCCCAGTTTACTGATGCAGATACTCAGCGCCAGGGTATAGTGTCATTCTATCTTTCTTTTCTCCTCCTCTCCCCGCCAGAACATCTGAAGTGATGACCTCCAGTTTGCTTTCCTTGTGACGAGAGTAGCGCCCAGGGGAGTCTCCTGGAGACCCCAGCGTCCTGCAGCACGCAAGGCCTGTCCTCAGCCGCGCTCCTGCTATGCCCACTATAGCTCCTGCTGTAGTGATTTTGCAGGATTTCTCACTATCCTTTTCTCTCATAGAGCTTTTGCACAGTGAGAGGCTAAGAATGATCCTGAGCCAAACCCTCTGAATTTGTGGAAACTTTTCATTTCTCTCACTGACCATCAGCTGTGTTCTTTGAATTTGCTGCTAGCATATTTCTGCTAATTTTTTATCTATTTGTTGTTCATATATTTAAAAGGACGGATATTTTGAAATTTGGCTTTACTCTGCCATCTTAAAACAGAAGTCACACTACTCAGAAAAAAAGAAAGACACCTGACATGGCCACATAAAAAAATAGTTCTAACTCAAAAACCTTATGGTGTAATAGACATCAAAACAGTAGCATTAAAACAAAATGAGTACTATAAACAGGCGACTATTATCAGCCTGCCTCCCCCTTTTCCTCCCCAACAGAGGCCCAGTTATCTTCAGTATTCCTCTCTCCTCAGTTACCATCTCAGGACGCTGACCCCAGCATCTTTTTCCTGGAGTAGGGGGACTGGCAAGAACCCTCTCCTGGCTCAGGAGGTGAGATCTGCAGGAGGCATCCGGGGAATACCTTCTCTTCCACAGAGAGAGCAACACGCTATTTCATGTGCAGCCATGAAGGCTGACAACTAACTAATCATCAGTGAAAATCTGCCTTGAGATGAAGTAAACCCCATTAATGGTAGAGCAGATATGCAGATGACACCATCCTCATGGCATAAAGGACTCCCCCACCCCCACCCCAGACTGGATGCCCCTCAGAGTGGCAGTCATGCTGGTTTTTTCATGCAGCCCCCTCGTGATGGTCCTGGCACAGATAGGTGCCCAGTAACTAGTGGGAGACGTACTTAGACCAGGGCATTAAAGGGATCATCTTTCTGGTAAACACTTTCGGTTATTTGAGTATGATGTGACTACGCCGCGTTCTGTCCATGTGTGATTGAACTACTGTCTTTCCCTGTTTTCTATGCAAAGTAGCTGATGACAGCCTTGGACCCTGAGCTCTGCCTGGACTTCGAGGTTTCCCTCCTTAGGTGGTTCTTTCCACGTCCTCGCTGAAGTCAGCGATCCTTGGGTGACACTGTCAATGTCATGCTCACGGCATCTCCCCAAAGCATGACCAGGATGACTTAATTGCAGATGAACTTGCACATTTCTTCCAGGTTTTGCTCTTTCCCTCTGACATTTGACCGCTGGTAACGTATCCACCAAAGCCATCTCCCAAGTCCACCTCTTCTCTCCAAAATCACTACAGATGGTGACTGCAGCCATGAAATTAAAAGATGCTTACTCCTTGGAAGAAAAGTTATGACCAACCTAGATAGCATATTGAAAAGCAGAGACATTACTTTGCTAACAAAGATCCGTCTAGTCAAGGCTATGGTTTTTCCTGTGGTCATGTATGGATGTGAGAGTTAGACTGTGAAGAAAGCTGAGTGCCGAAGAATTGATGCTTTTGAACTGTGGTGTTGGAAAAGACTCTTGAGAGTCCCTTGGACTGCAAGGAGATCCAGCCAGTTTATTCTAAAGGAAATCAGCCCTGAGTGTTCTTTGGAAGGAATGATAAACTCCAGTACTTTGGCCACCTCATGCGAAGAGTTGACTCATTGGAAAAGACTCTGATGCTGGAAGGGATTGGAGGCAGGAGGAGAAGGGGATGACAGAGGATGAGATGGCTGGATGGCATCACCAGCTCGATGGACGTGAATTTGAGTGAACTCCGGGAGTTGGTGATGGACAGGGAGGCCGGCGTGCTGTGATTCATGGGGTCGCAAAGAGTCAGACACAACTGAGTGACTGAACTGAATGTGTCCACCAGAACCATCTCCCGAGTCCAACTCCTCTCCAAAGCCGTTCCTCATTTTCTTCCCTTTCCTTCCTGCCATCCTCCTCTTCCCTGCCTCCAGAGCTGCCAGCATAGCACGGGCAATGTTCTGCCAGCTCGTATATTTGAGCTGATGCTCTGAGAGGAATCTGGGAAGCAAGAGAGAGAGAGAATGTCCACCATCCTTGCCTTTAGCTTCATCAGTAGGTTCCGAGTCCCGTGGATCCATGTGATAGCTTTGTGGACTTACTCCATCCTGCTGTGAAGCAACCTTGGCTCTGGGGCTGTACGGTCCGAGTTTACTTCCCGTTTCTGATACTTCCTGCTGTGTTACCTTGGGCAGGTTCGTGGACCTCTCTGTGCCCCTGTGTTTCTGTGAAAGGAGTCGTTGTCATAGCACAGAGTTCGTGCCCTTTTCCTGCAATTCCAAAATCCCAACAAACACTTGAGAAAACAATTTTATTTTTAGTAAATTGAGTGCCAAAACTCCCTTGGCAGCAAACTCCTAACTGAGCTGGTGTGAAGTTATTCGTGGCTTTGTTTGTCCTGCTGGGTGGGACTATTCATAGTTTGAGTCGGAAGTTTCATTGTGCTGTTTACGAGGCTCTGTTTTAGACCTGTTGGAGGGTATATGTTAATAAAAGGGTACTTAAGCATTTTATTTGGAGAAGGCAATGGCACCCCACTCCAGTACTCTTGCCTGGAAAATCCCATGGATGGAGGAGCCTGGAAGGCTGAAGTCCATGGGGTCACTGAGGGTCGGACATGACTAAGCGACTTCACTTTTACTTTTCACTTTCACTTTTCACTTTCATGCATTGGAGAAGGAAATGGCAACCCACTCCAGTGTTCTTGCCTGGAGAATTCCAGAGGCAGTGGAGCCTGGTGGGCTGCCGTCTATGGGGTCGCACAGAGTCGGACATGACTGAAGCGACTTAGCAGCAGAAGCATCTTATCGGGCTTCACGGATGGCTCAGTAGGTAAAGAAATTGCCTTCAATGCATTAGGCGCAGGAGACGACGGTTCAATCCCTGGGCCAGGAAGATCCCCTGGAGGAGGGCATGGGGAACCCACTCCAGTATTCTTGCCTGGAGAATCCCCATGGGCAGAGGAGCCTGACAGGCTATGATCCATAGGGTCTCAGAGTTCAATACGACTGAAGCAACTGGGCACACACACACGTAACCCAAAATCCTGAACGCTGGAACGTGATCAGTGTCGGCTGCTGTCATTGGCAAATTCTGCCTGATTCTGGCCACCACGGAAGGCTTTTGGCCACAGGCATCAGGAGTCATCATTGAGAAGTTAGGGAACAGGCTGGCACCTCACTGAGGTCTTCTGCCTGACTCAGCCAGGCACAGATGAGAATTGAAAGGCAGTTCAATTTCTCACCAAGTGGCCCAGGGCACTCATGCATTTGAAAAGATAATGTGCCCCCAGCGTTCATAGCAGCAGTATTCACAATGGCCAGGACATAAAAGCAACACATGTCCATCAAGAGATGAATGGATGAAGAAGATGTAGGGACATATATACAGTGGAATACTACTCAGCCATAAAAAAGAATGAAGCAGTGCCATTTGTAGCAACATGGATGGACCTACAGATGGTCAGAATAAGTGAAAAGTAAGTCAGACAAAGACAAATATCATGCGATATTGCTTATATGTGGAATCTAAACTATGGCACAAATGAACTTATTTATGAAACACAAATAGACTTACAGATATAGGAAACAAATTTATGATTACCAAAAGGGAAAAGGGTGGGGAAATTAGGAGTTTGGGATTAACAGATCCACAGGACTATATATAAAATAAACAATGAGGTCTTGCTGTATGACACAGGGAACTAGATTCAATATCCTGTAATAAGCCATAATGAAAAAGTATATAAAAAAGAGTATGTGTATATATGTATAACTGAATCACTTTGCTGTACACCAGATACTAATACAAGATTGTAAATAACTACACTTCAATTAAAAAATGATAAGCTGGAGGTTTGGGCTTCCCAGGGAGCGTTAGTGGTAAAGAATCTGCCTGCCAATGCAGGAGAAATAAGAGATGCAAGTTTGATTCCTGGGTCAGGAAAATCTCCTGGAGGAGGGCATGGCAACCCACTCCTCTATTCTTGCCTGGAGAATCCCATGGACAGAGGAGCCTGGTGGGCTACAGTCCATGAAGTCAAAAAGAGTCGGACATGGCTGAAGCTACTTAGAACGCACACAGGCTGGAGGTTTATGCTGAGTAATTCCAATACTATTTGTACGTTCTTATGAGTGGCCCCCACTTTACTTAATGGCAGGAGTTGAGAGAATAGCTAATATATGCAGACAGTTGGGAGTATTATGTGGTTGCGTTTACATACCCATCATTGCAAAATGTGGCATTTAGCTAGAGCTTAACACTAGACCAATGAATGGTGTTGCACATAAGAAAAATAGATTTTCTCGATGGATCTTGAAGTGAGATTCTCACAACTGGCAGTTTCCAATAAGATCAATCTATTCTGTGGCCTAATAACTTGTGTAAAATAAGGTAGGCCCCAGTGGTCCATCTTAGGCCAGAATCACCTGGGGAGGGGTGAAGAACTGTTAGAAAACACACATGTGTTATGGACCAAATGTTTGTGCCTCCACACACTCACCCCAAAATCCACATGTTGAAATTCTAACCTCTCCTGTGATGGTGTTAGGAGGCAGGGCCTCCAATAGTCCATTAGGACATGAAGGTGGGGTCCTCATGAATGGAGTTAGAGCCCTAATAAAAAGGACCGTACATGGACTTCCCTGATGGTCCAGTGGTTAAGAGTCTGCCTGCCAATGCAGGGACACAGGTTCAGTCCCTGCTCTGGAAAGATTCCACATGCCGAGGGGCAGCTGAGAAGAACTGTTAGAAAACACACATGTGTTATGGACCAAATGTTTGTGCCTCCACACACTCACCCCAAAATCCACATGTTGAAATTCTAACCTCTCCTGTGATGGTGTTAGGAGGCAGGGCCTCCAATAGTCCATTAGGACATGAAGGTGGGGTCCTCATGAATGGAGTTAGAGCCCTAATAAAAAGGACCGTACATGGACTTCCCTGATGGTCCAGTGGTTAAGAGTCTGCCTGCCAATGCAGGGACACAGGTTCAGTCCCTGCTCTGGAAAGATTCCACATGCCGAGGGGCAGCTGAGCCCATGCAATGCAACCACTGAGCCCTTGCTCTCTAGAGCCCACGAGCTGCAGGTCCTGAAGCCCTTGTGCCTAGAGCCTGTGCTCAGCAGCAAGAGAAGCCACCACAAGGAGAAGCTCTCACACTGCAGCAAAGAATAGCCCTGCTCAGTGCAGCTAGAGAAAGCCTGTATGCAGCAATGAAGACCCATCGCAGCCGAAAATTAACCGATTTTTTTAAAAAGGATTCCACAAAGATCCCTGATTCCTTCTGCCACATGAGATTATAATGAGAAAACGGCCATCTGTGAATTAAGAAACAGATCCTTTCAGAACTGTGCGAAGTAAATGTTTGCTGTTTATGAGCTGCACCCAACCCCCACCCCCTCAGCCTGCCCAGCCTCTGATATTCTATTGTTGTTGTTGAGTCATGTCCCACTCTTTAAGACTCCATTGACTGCAGCATGCCAGGCTTCCCTGTCCTTCACTGTCTCCCAGAGTTTGCTCAAACTCATGTTCATTGAGTCAATGATGCCGTCCAATCATCTTATCCTCTGTTTCCCTCTTCTCCTGCCCTCAGTCTTTCCCAGCATCAGCTTCTCTTCCAGTGAGTCAACTCTTTGCATCAGGTGGCCAAAGTATTGGAGCTTAAACTTTAGCATCAGTCCCCCAATGAATATTCAGGGTTCATTTTCTCTAATTTGGACTGGTTGGATCTCCTTGCTGTCCAAGGGACTCTCAAGAGTCTTCTCCAACACCACAGTTCAAAAGCATCAATTCTTTGGCGCTCAGCCTTCTTTATGGTCCAACTCTCATAACAGTACATGACTACTGGAAAAACCATAGCTTTGACTAGATGGACCTAAGTGATATCTCTGCTCAAACAGACTAAGACAGCACTCCTGGACCCCATCCCCAACCTATCCAATCAGAATCTTATGGCAAATTTTGAGAACCAACAGACAAAACCTTAATTAACTGCAGGATTCCATGCAAGAAAGCCCCGGGGAAAATCACAATCTTAATGACAGCACATCTGTCAGTCTTCAGAAAGCTCCTTGTCAGTTTCTCCCATCAGTGAGTTGTATTCAAAGCATCTGCAGAAGCAGCTTTGCTGCTGCTGCTAAGTCGCTTCAGTTGTGTCCAACTCTGTGCAGCCCCATAGACAGCAGCCCACCAGGCTCCACTGCCCCTGGGATTCTCCAGGCAAGAACACTGGAGTGGGTTGCCATTTCCTTCTCCAATGCATGAAAGTGAAAAGTGAAAGTGAAGTCACTCAGTCATGTCTGACTCACAGAAGCAGCTTTGGGGCTGTTTAATTGAACATACACCCCGAGCCTGAAATGCAGAGTTTTTATGTGATTGACTTTCGCTCTTCCGGTAAAAATAAGTATGTATCACTCACAGGAGGTTTTCGGAATGCAATGTTCTTTAAGACCAGCCCATGTTCAGTCTGCTAGCTCTCATGTTCTCTCTACGTGGGTCATTTGTTTCCTGTTGAGGGGTTTCCCTCTGCCCAAGGCTTTCAGCTAACATGGTTATGTGGAGGCTCCCAACAGAGGTCTAACTATCCATCCTGTGAAATGGACAGCTTCTCATGCCCTGGATCTGATTGTTGCCTCAGGACAACAAGGCAAGATCTTCCGGTAAGAATAAGTATGTATCACTCACAGGAGGTTTTCGGAATGCAATGTTCTTTAAGACCAGCCCATGTTCAGTCTGCTAGCTCTCATGTTCTCTCTACGTGGGTCATTTGTTTCCTGTTGAGGGGTTTCCCTCTGCCCAAGGCTTTCAGCTAACATGGTTATGTGTAGGCTCCCAACAGAGGTCTAACTATCCATCCTGTGAAATGGACAGCTTCTCATGCCCTGGATCTGATTGTTGCCTCAGGACAACAAGGCAAGTTGAAAAGAGTCAATGATAAAAAAAAATTAATTTAAATATAGTTGATTTACAATATTAAATTAGTCTCAAGTGTACAATGTAGTAGGAGAAGGAAACGGCAACCCACTCCTTTACTCTTGCCTGGAAAATCCCATGGGCGGAGGAGCCTGGTAGGCTGCGGTCCATGGGGTTGCTAAGAGTCGAACAGGACTGAGCGACTCCACTTTCACTTTTCACTGTCATGCATTGGAGAAGGAAATGGCAACCCACTCCAGTGTTCTTGCCTGGAGAATCCCAGGGATGAGGGAGCCTGGTGGGCTGCTGTCTATGGGGTCACACAGAGTCGGACACGACTGAAGCGACTTAGCAGTAGCAGTAGCATTAGCAGTACAATGTAGTGATTCAATATTTTTACACATTATATTCTATTTAAAATTACTATAAAATATTGACTGTATATCCCGTGTTGTACAATATATCCTTGTAGCTTGTTTATTTTGTAACAGCTTGTACCTGTTAATCCCATACCCCTGTCTCACCTCGCCCCACTTACCTCTCCTCTTTGGTAACCACTAGTTTGGTCTCTGTATTTGTGAGTCTGTTTTGTTATATTCATTCCTTCATTTTATTTTTTTAGATTCCACTTGTACATATAGTATTTATTGTCCTCTCTCTGACTTATTTCTCAGTAAGAAGTTTTTCCGCCAGTTTTTCCACCACTCAGAAAGGAAGAAAACTCTGAAAATGGTCAACAACTAACTGAATAATTATGAAAGCAAAACTCTACTTATTTGCATGATTTTTTTAAAAAAAGTTTCTTTTGAAACCTATAACCTATGCCAGGGTTTGCACACCGCTGGTCCTGGGCTGGATCTAGTCTGCAAACATGTTTTGTTTAGTTTTGCTGTATACTTAAGAATTTGAATTAGCTGTTGATATTTAACATGGAGTGCCTTTACATAAATATTCAGAATTTCAACTTCTCTTGAAGATAATAGGAAATGGGGAGACAAGCAGAGGCCTCTATTCACCAAGGCAGCTGGGGTTTGATTCTTCCCTGCCAGGGCCTAGGAGGCAGGCACCTGAGTTTCCAACTCTGATTTTAAGAGGTGGGATCCTAATATTTGGTTTCTATTTTCTTTTACTTGTTTTAGTGTTACAGTTACAGTTCAGTGGCTCAATCATGTCCAACTCTTTGTGACCTCAAGGACTGCAGCATGCCAGGCTTCCTGTCTATCACCAACTCCTGGCGCTTGCCCAAATTCATGTCCATTGAGTGGGTGATGCCATCCAACCATCTCATCCTCTGTCATCCCCTTCTCCTGCTCTCAATCTTTCCCAGCATCAGGGTCTTTTCCAATGAGTCAGCTCTTCGCATCAGGTGGCCAAAGTATTGGAGTTTCAGCTTCAACATCAGTCCTTCCAATGAATATTCAGGACTGATTTCCTTTAGGATGGACTGGTTTGGTCTCCTTGCAGTCCAAGGGACTCTCAAGAGTCTTCTCCAACACCACAGTTCAAAAGCATCAGTTCTTTGGCACTCAGCTTTCTTTATAGTTCAACTCTCACATCCACACATGGCTACTGGAAAAAACCCACAGCTTTGACAAGATAAACCTTTGTTGGCAAAGTAATTTCTCTGCTTTTTAATATCCTGTTTAGGTTGGTCATAGCTTTTCTTCCAAGGAGCAAGCATCTTTTAATTTCATGGCTATAGTCACCATCTGCAATGATTTTGGAGCCCAGGAAAATAAAGTCTGTCACTTTCCATTGTTTTCCCATCTATTTCCCATGAAGTGATGAGACCAGATGCCATGATCTTAGTTTTTTGAATGTTGAGTTTTAAGCCAACGTTTTCACTCTTCTCTTTCACTTTCATCAAGAGGCTGTTTAGTTTTTCTTTGCTATGCACCCTTTAATGCCTCATAACTTATTATCATGAGTAATTTTCAAGAATAGATCATTACATGAGTGATGAACACTCTCCTTCCCAACCAGGATTTGGCAGTCAGATGGTGAGTGTTCTGGAGATTCTGCAGGTATATAGACGCCGTGGGGCTTTGGTTGGGATCATGATGAATTGGCATTTATACTTGTTTCCTGGAATTAAAAAAAATTTTTTTTATGTATATATTTTTGGCTGCACTGAGTCTTTGTTGCCACACTTGGGCTTTCTCTAGCTGTGGCCAACAAGGTCTACTCTGTAGCTGAGGTGCACGGGCTTCTCATCTGTGATGGCTTCTCTTGCTGCGGAGCACAGGCTCTAGCCACGAGGGCTCAGTAGTTGTGGCTCACGGGCTTAGTTGCTCCACTGCACGTGGGATCCCCCCGCACCGGGGATCGAACCTGTGTCCCCAGGTTGGCAGGCAGACTCCTAACCCCTGGACCACCAGGAAAGACCCTGGAAGTTTTGCTGCAGCTCTTATAGCATGGTTCTTTGGTCCATTGGATGAGTGTCTGGTTGTGATGCAGGTGGTAGCCAGGCATCTCTGTCGAAGTCGTCTTTTGTCTTCAGGAGGCTATTTCAGGCTTCTTTGTGGGATGAACTCAGGGCCCCATGATGGCAAGGGTGGGGGAGCTGTAAGGCCTTTTGAAGCTTTGTTTGGAAGTCAGACAACATTACTTCTGACCTAGTCTGTTAGTAAAAGCAAATTCCAGGACCAGCCTAGATTCAGGAGATGGAGAAATAGATCTCCTCCCCACTTTATGGGAGGAGTGGACAGGTCCTATTGCAAAGAGACGTTCATGAAAGGGGTGGAAGGGCTGTGGCCATCATCTGCACAGAGTGAATGACAGAGTGTGTCAACATACTTTTCTCATTGTCCGCACGAGTGTGTTCAGAATATTGCCTTAGTTGAAATGAGGAGCTGTTTCAGCTCAGAAGAAAAAATTTCGGGGCCTCAGAGAGTGACTCTCAACATTCCAGAGTGCAATTTTCTTCTTTCTTTTCTTTCAGCCAGTGTTCAGGGTTCTATGCCAGCGGCAAAGACATTCCTCACTCCTCACCCGACTCTCTCTTGCTTTATTTCAGTCTGTGTTGCTGTTTTTTTTTTTGTTCAGTCTCACATGCAGAGAGGAATAAACAGTGTGCTTTATCACATCCTATTCCTAGAAACTCTATCATTCAGGACTTTGTTGTAAAACGGTCATAGATTCTATAGAAATCATAAGCAGGGTGGGGGGTGAGTTTTAGCCAAAGTCTCTGTATCAGGTAAATCAAAGATATGACTAGCATCTTAAAATAATGTACCAAAGCTATAGCCTCTAGAATAACTTTAATAAGGATGTTGTTATCCTATGAGATGGGAATAAATATGTTATATTTTTATTATAAAAAGAACACCAATTTACCATAAAGTGTATGCATACTGCTTAAAAATAAAATTCTACTCTATTGTAAATATTGCCATTTATACTGCTAGCTATAAAAATCACCCAACATTTAATTAACAGTAATTTTGAGAGTATGTGGATGTTCCTTGCAAACAGCAAAGCATTATGTATTAATCTCTGTTGTTTTATTGGAATTTACACAAGTTGGTGAATCATAATAATAATGATAGCTAAGTCTGTGCTAGGCGCTGCCCTGAATTCTTTGTATTAACTCATTAAATCCTCTCAGCATGCTACAAAGCAGGTAATTTTTTTTTTTTTTTAGTTGTTTAGTTGCTAAGTCGTGTCCAGCTTTTTACCATCCCATGGATTGTAGCCCAGCCAGGCTCCTCTGTCCATGGGATTCTCCAGGCAAGAATACTGGAGTGAGTAGTCATTCCATTCTCCAGGGGATCTTCTGGACCCAGGGATCGAACTTCCATCTCCTACGTTAGCAGGTGGATTCTTTACCACTGAATCCCCTGGGAAGCCCTAGGTACTGTTATTGTTCCTATTTTAAAGATGAAGAAGGCTCAGGTTACAAAATGCATCCAGCATCACTTCTGTGATTGTTTTTCATTAATTTTTATTGGAGTACAGTTGCTTTGCAATGTGTGTTAGTTTCTACTTTACAGCAAAGGTAATCAGCTGTATGTATACATATATTCCCTCTCTTTTGGATTTCCTTCCCATTTTGGTCACCACAGGGCATTAAGCAGAGTTCCCTATGCTATACAGTAGGTTCTTGTTAGTTACCTATTTTAACCACAGTATGGTATATATGTCAGTCCCAGTCTCCCAATTCATCCCACCCTCTTCCCCTGCTTAGTATCCATACATTTGTCCTCAACATCTGTGACTTTATTCCTGCTTTGTAGATAAGTTCATCTGTATAATTTTTCTAGATTCCCATAGACATTATATTATACGATATTTGTTTTTCTCTTTCTGACTTACTTCACTCTGTATGATAGCCTCTGGGTCCATCCACATCTCTGCAAATGGCACAGTTCTGTTCCTTTTTAGGGCTGAGTAATATTCCATTGTATATATGTACCACATCTTCTTTATCCATCTCCTCTTGGACATAAATCACAGCAAGATCTTTTTTTGACCCACCTCCTAGAGTAACAACAACAAAAAGTTAAACAAATGAGACCAAATTAAACTTAAAGACTTTTGCACAGCAAAGGAAACTATGAGATGAAAAGACAACTCTCTGAATAGGAGAAAATATTTGCAAACAAGTTAACTGATGGCTCAGATGATAAAGTGTCTGCCTATAATGCTGGAGACCTGGGTTCAATCTCTGGGTCGGGAGGATCTCCTGGAGAAGGAAATGGCAACTCACTCCAGTGTTCTTGCCTGGAAAATCCCATGGATGGAGGAACCTGGTAGGTTACAGTCCATGGGGTCACAAAGAGTCGGATATGACTAAGCGACTTCACTTTCACTTTCTTTAACTGACGAGGGATTACGCTCCAAAATATACAAATAGCTCATGCATCTCAGTACCAAAAAACAATCAACCCAACCAGAAAATGGTAGGATGTGAATTTAAATGCAGGCCTCCTGGCTTATGAGCACTGCTTTGACTTATGTGCAAGCATAATAAATAATGCATGTTCCCTTCCTCTCTCTGAATACTCTTTAGCAATCAAAACAATTCTAATTCTTTCCAATTATGAAGGGTTTTGATTAAACCTTTAACCCTTAAACTCTTTAAACCCTTATTAAAAAGTGGCCACTTTGGGATTTCTCTGGCAGTCTTACTTTATTTTAGGCTTCCTTGGTCGCTCAGGTGGTAAAGAATCTGCCTGCAGTGTGATCCAGTCACACAAGGCTGAAAGATAAGCCTATTTTCATTTTGCTGCTGCTGCTGCTGCTGCTGCTGCTGCTGCTACTGCTGCTAAGTCACTTCAGTCGTGTCTGACTCTGTGCAACCCCATAGACGGCAGCCCACCAGGCTTCACCGTCCCTGGGATTCTCCAGGCAAGAACACTGGAGTGGGTTGCCATTTCCTTCTCCAATGTGTGAAAGTGAAAAGTGAAAGTGAAGTCACTCAGTCCTGTCTGACTCGTAGTGACCCCATGGACTGCAGCTCACTCGGCTCCTCCATCCATGGGATTTTCCAGGCAAGAGTACTGGAGTGGGGTGCCATTGTCTTCTCTGCATTTTAGCTGCTGCTGCTGCTGCTGCTGCTACTGCTGCTAAGTCACTTCAGTCGTGTCTGACTCTGTGCAACCCCATAGACGGCAGCCCACCAGGCTTCACCGTCCCTGGGATTCTCCAGGCAAGAACACTGGAGTGGGTTGCCATTTCCTTCTCCAATGTGTGAAAGTGAAAAGTGAAAGTGAAGTCACTCAGTCCTGTCTGACTCGTAGTGACCCCATGGACTGCAGCTCACTCGGCTCCTCCATCCATGGGATTTTCCAGGCAAGAGTACTGGAGTGGGGTGCCATTGTCTTCTCTGCATTTTGTCGCTATACTGCTCTAAATTGTTACTATTATTACATGTCATGTAACTATTATTACATGACAATAAGGTTACTATTGTAACCTTATTGTCATGTAATTTTAAGTGACCCTCAGGCTTCACTTCTCCTATCCCATGCTGGGTCCATATCACCAGAAATGGAATTGATGTATAAAGGAAAAAATATTGCAATATCACGGATCAACCACTTACTAGCTGAATACATTGGGTTTCCCAGGTGGTTAAGTGGTAAAGAATCCACCTGCTAATACAGGAGGTGCAAGAGACATGAGTTCAATTCCTGGGTCAGGAAGGTCCTCTGGAGTAGAAAATGGCAACCTGCTCTAATATTCCTGCCGGGAGAATTCCATGGATGGAGGAACCTGGTGGGCTATAGTCTATGGGATCTCAAAGAGTCAGCATGGCTGAGCAGCTGAGCACACACAGACACAGAGTGCCATACCTCAGTTTTTCCCCTTTTCTTTTAAAGTATGCTTTGTGACATTTAATATATATCACAAGATAGAAAATACAGTACAGAGAAAATTATGTACTTATTCCCCAGTGTGTGCATGCTAAGTCACTTCAAATAAAACATTACTAATGTAAAAAAAAAAAAAAAAGAATCTGCCTGCAACGCAGAAGACCTGGGTTCAATCCCTGGGTTGGGAAGATCCCCTGGAGAAGGGAATGGCAACCCACTTCAGTATTCTTGCCTAGAGGATCCCATGGTCAGAGGAGCCTGGTGGGCTACAGTCCATGGGGTTGCAAAGAGTCAGACACAACTGAGCAACTAAGTGTGCACTTGGGGACTTCTCTGGCAGCCCATTGGTTAAGACTCTGTGCTTCAAATCCAGGGAGTGCAGGTTTGATCCCTGGTCAAGGAGCTAAGATCCCACCTGCTCACAGTGAATCCAAAAGAAAAAAAATATTTTTAATTATTAAAAGAGGTGGCCACTTTTTATTGCATCAGTGTCTACAAAAAGTATGGATAACCATAGAGCAGTGTAGACTTCCTCGCTCTGAAGCTGAGCGCCAGAAGCAAAGTCTAGAAAATTGAGCCTGGTTAAATCCCCTCTCCCGCATGGAGCCAGGGTCAGGGCAGGGCTTATCTGTCAAGTGCCCACTGCCCCTTGGGAGATGATCAGTGTGGGATTCAGAGAGGTTAACTAGTTTGCCCAAAGCTGCACAGCTAAGTCATGTGTTTCAAAGAGGATTTGAAACACTGGCCCAGATCTGGGCCGGTAGAAGCCTGATATTTTCCACTCCATCAGATGATGTCCATGATTTGAAGATATGCTCTGTGCCTAGAAAAGATGAAGGAATATAATGAAATACAAAACAAAAACAGAAACAAAACTGGGCATAGGTACTATTGTCTACAATATAGGATCTCAGATCCTGGAGTAAGACCTGACTTCATCTCCCAGCTGAGTACAAAGAGGGAAGAAATTATGGATCTAAGGTCACTGTAAGAACTCGGTTACTGTAAGAAACAGCAAATTTGGGCAATCTAGAAAAGAAAGATGGAGGAAGCATAATTGATGGCTCCAGTATTTTTCCATGATGTTCACCCTTGCATGCAAGCGTGCACGCACGTGTGCATGTGTGTGGTTTGAGTATGTAATTTCTTATTCAGTCCCAGTGTTTGCATTAACTTGCATCCCTCTGAAGGGCTATATTTTTTTCCAGAATAAGGGAGGTGGGCAAAAGAGGGACCAGGAGCAAAGGCCGACCTGGGCTTTCAGATGTGTTTGCATCCCCCATTTCACCAATTACTTACCTCTCTTTCTCCTCCACCTCCTTCTTTGCAGGAGTTTGTTCAGCTGGCAAAGAGACTGGTGAGCAATCCAGCATTAGAAAAAAAAATCGTGGCCAATGGAAGGGAGTATGTGAGAAAGTATCATTCGTGGCAGGAGGAGAGACAGACCTACAGGCAGCTGGTCAGGACGCTGGAGAGAAGCACTGAGGACTAAGAGTACCTGCCTGGTGCTGTGAGATGCTCAGCCGTGGGTGGATACCCTTGGACAGAGCTCTGGGCAAGGGGTCTGGCCAGTAAAAACCAAGCCCAGTTCATTGGAATCGTAGACCTGTCAGTCATAAGACGATTCATCCAAAAATGTCTCTGTGCTTCCAAATAACATCCCAGACGTGCTTCCAGATCATACCTCCTGGAGATGCAGTCCTCACTGGGGTGGGGGTGCGGTCACTGGTTTTAAGGGGAGTCAGGGAGAGAGCTGGATTAGCTGCTTTAGGATGTTCCTAGGGCCAACAACGACTTATTTTGTAAGCCCTCACAGGGTAGACACCTCTCTCCTGTCTTCTGATGACCTGTAGCCCATCATGGCCTTCTCAAGGAGCAAAAGCAAACGTCAGACACGTCGGCTGAGAGGGGTCCTGGCAGCGATTCTTAACATGGTACAGACCCTGCAGCAAATCTGGGGCTGACAGATGTCTGGCTGCGCCCCAGGCTCTGCAGGTTTGCATCTCTGAACACCGGAAGCAGGGTTGTGTGTAGTCAGTCATGTAACTGTAAGATAGCCCAGACCTCTTTAGATAAGCAGGCAGCACCACCCCCACTCCCCCACCCTGTAGGCTCCACCTACCTCCGGTTGCATTGGGGTTGAAAATCAGTTGGCACTAAGGCCGCATCATCCACGGCCTAGAAGACACTGGAACTGACTCTGGGTTCAGCATCAGGGACTCAGCCTCAGAGACCCAGCAGTGAGTGGAGATCAGGTCACCAGCCTCCAGCCCATCTCAGGACCGGCACGTGGGTCCCAGTGACCTTATCCAACATGAGGCGAGTTTAACCAAGTGTCCCCATCACTGTAAGGACACCCTGACCACACCATTGGGGCATCCTACAAACCCTGGGCTTGTTTTCTTTGGTGGCAGCATTTGCTCTGTTGGATCCTGAAACCCCCACTTTCCAGTGGACATTCCGTGGTGACTGGGTGTGACATGCTCTGTTTCTTGTGTAAAGTTGGAAGCAACAGGATCCAAAGGAGGAGATGAAGCCAGCTCTGAGTCCATCCAAGGAAGTGTTTCCTTAGGGTTTGTTCTGATGCCCGCAGACCCTGGAGGGGGCAGAAAGACCCACGCTATCTTTGCTTCAAACTTCACAACATCTTGGGCTTTTTTCTTTCCAACCATCCTGTTCTTATAAACAGTCAAATCTAAAAGAGGAAGGCTCTGACTGAACACCTTAAACTCTAGTGCTGATGATGTGGAAATGAAAACAGTGTATTTATAGATTCTGTCCTGTGTCATTTTCAGTTCAATCTTACGCCTCAATCTCACAACAGAGTACCTTCCCAAAGACAGTTATCTGGTAAACCTACTCCTCATGCTCAGGATTCTCTAACAATATCCATCACCATCCTCCTTTTCTTTCTTTTTTTTTTTGGTGGCATCTGAGGGTCATGAGAGTTGGGGCTCCCCTACGGCCATAGAGAACAGAGGAAGGGAGAAACAGAGTCCAAACCCTAATGGATAGATCCATCTGAGTCTGGAATCAGTGATGCCAACCTAAGAAAAGGCCAAATGTTGTCCTGGGTACTGACCAGTGATGCTGCTGCTGATAAAATACTGGTCCTGGTCCATTGGGAGTCTCTGCTCTCATCCTGGTAGAATGATATTGTATGAGCTTGGCTCCACTGAACCTCAGCGTAGTTCATCCATATCTTTATAGAAACATACACACATGCCTCATGCCCTTTGGGGAAGGGCATGTTTTTAAATGAATAAAGTGTCACCGTTGCTGTACAGCAAGAGTCCCTGTGTGTTCCTTTTGTGAACCTGATTCAACAAGAACCAGACCCACCCCACCCTCCAGTTCCTGCACTTTAAAAGCAGATATTAGTACACTGATGCAACTCATTAAGAAAGGTTTAAAATACAATTGCTATTTTAATACCAAAGTATAGACGTAAAAAGAATGCCTTTCTATAAATGTTCTAGATGCTCTCAGTTTCATACTCCGTTAACTTTATGTTTAAACATTTTGCGTAGAGTTTCCAATTTGCTGATGTACAGGTTTGGATGACTCAACGAGTCAATTTCCAGATAGAACTAAGATACTATAACCTTCACATGCGGAGGGAAATTGCATTTAACGCAGCATGGTGTTCTCTAGCAAAGAGGCACTGCTCGTACCTGACTTGCAATTGGTGTGATGGGCTGGCTGGCGCTCAGAAGAGCCCTCCGCACCCCTTCAACCACACTTTTGCAATGAAGTTAAATAGGATAGCTTTGTTTTGATCTGAAAGGTTCATCAGGTATCTTCAGGTTTTCAAAGGCAGACTGTGCAGGCTTTCCACGCAGATGGGAATGGGTGGTCCACACGGTGCCTTGGGTGCCCCACAGACTGGAATGTGCCGCTAGCTAGTTTCCATTCTGATGGCTTCCCTCACTGTGGCTCAGATGCTAAAGAGTCCACCTACAATGCAGGAGACCTGGGTTCAATCCCTGGGTCGGGAAGATCCCCTGAGAAGGCAGTGGCTACTACTCCTGTATTCTTGCCTGGAGAATACTGTGGACAGAGGAGCACGACAGAGCGACCAACACACTCACACACACTATCAGTTCGGGATGGGATTTGGAAATCCTTTGTACTCTCAGCCAGCACATGGCTTCAAGTGTTCGTTGCATTTCTGTGTTATCTTCAGTAACAATACTTGGCAGAGCTGCATAAACTCTTCCCTAAAAGCTTCCTGGTGATTGACCTTGCACTTCATTAATTGCAGCCGATTAGGTGACTGAGCGACTTCACTTTCCCTTTTCACTTTCATGCATTGGAGAAGGAAGTGGCAACCCACTCCAGTGTTCTTGCCTGGAGAATCCCAGGGACGGGGGAGCCTGGTGGGCTGCAGTCTCTGGGGTCGCAGAGTCAGACATGACTGAAGCAACTTAGCAGCAGCAGCAGCAGCAGGAAATGGGGAGAGCCAGCTCTTGTCTTCTTCCTCCTCCCACCGCTCTCTCCTCCCTCTTTCATGTAGATCTCCCCATACCCCACCCTCCCACCTCCTTCCCCTTTCTGACCCAGTCTCCTCTTGGAGAGTTAGGAGTCTGATGTGGGAATGACACACAGGAAGTCTTCCCCAGCCAAAGCCAGCCCTCACCAGGGAGGCCAGGTAGTAAAAGCAGCAGTTCTCCAGCCTCAGCTTTTATTTTTAATTTTAAAAAATAATTTTATTCATTTATTTATGTATTTTTGGCTGTTGCTGCCTGGGCTTTTCCCTAGTTGCAGAGTATGGGCTACTCTAGTTGCCGTCTATGGGCTTCTCATTGTGATGGCTTCTCTTATTGTGGAGCACAGACTCGAGGGCGTGCAGGCTTCAGTAGCTGTGGCTCCCAGGCTCTAGACTACAGACTCAGTGGTTGCAGTGCATGGGTTTAGTTGCCCCACAGCATGTGGAATCTTTCCGGAGCAGGGATTGAACCTGTGTCCCCTACATTGGCAAGCAAATTCTTAACCACTGGACCACCAGAGAAGTCCCCTGTCTCACTTTGCAAACTCCTGATGCTTGGCTGCCTCTCAGACTGATTACATCAGAGTCTTGGAGGTGGAGGCACCCAGGCCCGAAGTTTCCCTGATCCAATGTGCAGCCACAAGGGACAAGGACTGACTGAAAACATGCACTTGAATATGGACCAGAATTTCAGGAAAAACAAGGACCACTGAAGTAAAGGTTGGTTGTGACTTTGTATTCAAAACTGAATCCCAACATTAAGAACATAGAGTACATTCATCTAATGTTTACTAAGATTTATTTCTGCAGATGGAATGGAAACTCTCAGCACAGTGCCAAGAAATATTTCACACAAACAAATAAGCAAAACCCAGCCACTGGGACTTCGTCAATGTTCCTCAGAGCTGCTTTTCTTCATTTGATGTTGTGGTTTTCTTTTGCAGTGTCCGCCCTGTCATCATCCTTAAGTCACTCATTACCTGGTTCCATCCTGCCAGAGCCTCCTTTGCCTGGGTTTTAGGTAATTTGCCAGCATCCATTTCAGGAAATTCCTGCATCTTCTGCAAGGTTTGCTATTTCACTTTTTAGCTGACTTACATTATGTTGACATTTAAACATGTTGAATATGGAACCATCATTAAGAGGGGCCAACTCTATCCTGGGTAGGGGGAGTGGAAGCATATTATTTAGAATTAACATTTGGGTATGACTGACAGAAAATCCAAAATAATAGTGACTTAAGCAGAAAAGAAATATATATTTTAATCTATCAAGTAAAGAGAGTAATTCAGCTCAGATTGTGCTTCCCAGGGTCAGGGACCCTCCATCCTCAGCAGGTGTTCCTCTCTACCCCCATGGTGTAAGGTGGCTGCCCAAGCACTGCCATCATGCCTGAATTCCAGGCTGCAGGAAGATGGAAAGTGGGAGCAAAGATTTATCTCTTCCCTTTCAGGAAAATTCCTGTTTCTAGTTACATACTGTGCCCACATCCCATTATAAGGGAAGCTTAGGATTGCAGGCTTTTCTCCCAGCAGCCGTGTGCCCAGTTAAAAACCAAGGGTCTATTATTGAGACTTCCTGGTGGTCCAATGACTAAGACTCTGTGCTCCCAATGTAGGAGGTTCAGGTTCGATCCCTGGTTTGGGAATTAGATCCCACATGCCGCAACTAAGAGTTCACATGCTGCAATTAAGACCCAGGGCAGCCAAATAAATAAATAAAGTTTCAAAAAACAAAACAATGATCTACAATCAAAAGAGAAGGGGATGAACAACCAGAGCAGACTATCCTAGAGCTATGGGACAGTTTCAAAAAGTATGACATGCATAATGAGAATGCCAGAAAGAAAAGAGAGAAAGAAACAGAAGAAATATTTGAAACAATAACTCCACTGGTTCTCCAAGATCAAGGTCAGACACCAAACCACAGATTCAGCAAACTCAGAAATCATCAAGAAAGGTAAATGCCAGAAAAATATACATGTAAGCTTAACACATTCAAACTACAGAAAATCAAAAATAAAGAAAAAAATACCTTGAAAGAAGTCACAGGGGGAAAAACCCCCCACTTACGTAGAGAGGAAAAAATTTATAAGAATTATATCTGACTTCTATGGAACCATGCAAACAAGATGAGAGTGGAGTGAAATATTTATAGTTTTTTTTTTTTTTAAAGAAAGAGGGACTTCCCTGGTGGTCCTGTGGTTAAGAATCCACCTTCCATCTAGAAAGATGGTACTGATTAACCTATTTGAAGGGCAGCAAATGGGCATCCCAAGTGACACAAGTGGTAAAGAACCCACCTGCCAATGCAGGAGATGTAAAAGACGAAGGTTTGATCCCTGGCTTAGGAAGATCCCCTGGAGGAGAGCACAGCAACCCACTACAGTATTTTTGCCTAGAGAATCCCTTGGACAGAGGAGCCTGGCAAGCTGCAGTCCATGGGGTCGCACAAAGTCGGACACAACTGAATCAACTTAGCACAATAGAGATGCAGACACAGAGAACAGACCTGTGGATGGGAGTTTGGGGGAGGAAGGAGAGAGTGGGACAGAAGGAGAGACTAACATGGAAACATATACACTACCATATTTAAAATAGACACCAGTGGGAATTTGCTGTATGACTCAGGGAGATCAGACCAGTGCTCTGTGACAACTTAGAGGGGTGAGATGGGGTGGGAACTGGGAGGGAAGTTTACGAGTGAGGGGTTATATGTGTACCTGTGGCTGATTCACGCTGACGTATGGGAGAAACCAGCACAATATTGTAAAAGCAATTATCCTTCAATTAAAAATAAAAAAAATCCGTTTTCCAGTGCAGGGGCACAAGTTCAATCCCTGGTGGAGGATCAGAAATCCCACAGGCCAGGGGGCTAAAGCTCCTGTGCTGCAACTACTGAGCCTGTGCACCATACTTACAGAGAAACCCACAGGCTGCAATGAAAGCTACTGCATTTTGCAGTGAAGATCCTGAGTGCCGTAACTAAGACTCGACACAACCAAATAAATAACTATTAAACAATAAATAAATAGAGAGAAGGGAAAATGCCTATTTGGAACAGCTTGCAGTACAGTAGCCACTGTGAAAAACTGGTTTGAAATTCTGTAGTGGTTACAGCTGTATGACCTCTTACTAATCACTGAAGACTTGTTAATGCCAAGAAAAGTGTTTCCCAAAAGGTTTTGATTAAGTTTTGAAGGCCATCCCAATACAGTTCACCTTTTCTTCCCAAGATCTCATTTGTATACAAACCCTCAGCTGGGGCCGTGCATCAATTATTACCTCACACCCTGAGTACAAGGTTTTCCAGCTGAATCTCCTACAATGTTTCTTTGTGTGAGGTGAGACACAGTCCTGGAAGACATAATAAAATGAAATGTATTGACTCTATATGTAATCCCAGTCTTTCCACTGGTTGTTTTCCTGGTTCCCCTAAGTGAGTAAGCATGGCAATGCTCATGTCGGAAGGTCTTGGGAAATAGAAATAGTTTCTGAAATGATCCATGAGTCAGTTTGACTGAGACGAAACAAAAATTTGGACTGAAAATAAGGTCATGCAGTATTTGCTTTTCCCTGACTTATTTTACTTAGCCTAATGCCCTCCAAGTCCATCCACGTTGTGCCAATGGCGACATTTCACTCTTTTAGAGAGTAGTAGCCTGTTGCATATATGTATCACATCTTTATCCATTTGTCTGTAGATGGACACTCAGGAGGTTTCCATATCTTTGGTCAGTATTTCTTTCTTTTTTAAAATAAAAAATTTTATTTTTTGGCCATGTCACTTGCGGCATGTGGGATCTTAGTTATAGAACCAGGAATCAAAACCATATCCTCTGCACTGCAAGCATGGAGTCATAACCACTGGACTGCCAGGGGAATCCCCTAAGCCAGTATTTCTTACAGCAATTGAAACAGACACTGCTCTCTGGTATGGATACCATAATGAACACTCCTTATCCTTATCAGAGGGGTCACTTCCTAGCGGGCTCAACCATTCACACAGACATGGATGGATGATTACAAGCAGTCAGTGAGCACGCAGTCAACGCGCAGGAAGGGATCAGATCAAAAGTCTGTGAGGATATGATCCATAAGGCAGTTATGCCTCCAGAGTTAGAATGAAAACCCCAGCCAAGGCACTACAGGTCATTTCCCAGAGAATTGTTTTAGACTGTAAAGGAACTTCTGGTAAAAAATGATTACAAAAAAAAAGTCTGTCAGGGAGAGGGTGTCAATTTAAAAAAATAAAAATGACTTCATCTTTATCTGTGGCCACAATCTATTTTAAAGAGGTTATGTTACAATCTACTTCTTTCTTCAAACTCATTAATAGTCCTTAAAAATCCAGGCTGAAAGAAATGTCTTCCCTCCAAATTACACAATTCTGCTAAATTACAAAATCTTTCTTCTTAGGAAAAAAAAAATAATAACTTCATGATGCCATTTTCAGTTGAAGCCTTCGAACTCTTCTACAATATTTAGAAAGCCCCAGCTATTAGGAGAGTCATGCTTCATTTAAAATGGATTTTCTTCTTTAGCATCTAATATAAAAATACGCTAAATATTTCCTCCAAATCAGAAAGTTTAATGACCAGGCATTTGCAAGAAGTCAGAGAATGAGGAACCAAGTAGTACTAGGAGCTGGCTTTCTGACTTGGTATTTGGTGCAAGTTCCCCCATTTTAGAAACAGCTGGAAAAACAACTCACAGAGTCTAAACATCTTCTAGATTTCTGCTTGCTAAGAAGGGTTTCCTCTCTGTGTTACAGAGTCTAGGCTTGTATTGTTCACTGTACAACAGGTCAATATATCAAGAAAGGAGATGTTGGAGCAAAGGATAGTGACTTCATTTAAAAAACCAGCAGATTGAGAAGATGGTGGACAAGTGTCCCAAAGAACCATCTTCCCGAAGTTAGTATTCAGACTTCTTTAATACTAGAAGGGGAAGGGTGTGGCTGGCTGTTGCAAACTTCTTGGTGTAGGAATCCTTTGTTCTTGCAGCTGTCCATCTAGGTCAGGTCACCATGTTCCTATAAGAGTCTAACAAGACAAATATTATTCTCTGTTCTGAAACATTTTCTCTCTGTACGGATGGAAAAGTTTTATACCTTTAAAGGTCAGAGCCTTGAGAAGGGCTCTCCTGTATATTTCAGGCTCTAGGGAACATTCTTTTACAAAAGGTGCAGGGCCAGCATGACTCAGCCCAGGTGAAAGAGCACAAGAGTTAGAGCTAAAGGAATAGATCCGACATGGAGTCAGACTTGCCCTTCTCTATTGCATTGTTCCTTTCCTATCCTATCTCTCCCAGTGTCTAAATGAGTTTAGAGGCTCAGTGGGCATATAAAAAATGATAATACACAAGGTGATTGAAACAACATCTGTGTTTATGACTTAAAATGGTGTCATTACTCCAATTTGGTCAGTAATCACAAACATTAATTGGATACTGTGTGCTGGGCAGGGTGCTCAATGCTGATGACCTTGAACTTTACCGGAGCTCTGTGTTCCTGGAAAACAGCAAAGGTTAAGAAACGCACTCCTCACATTTATGTTCAGGGAAATGATTGACTGCAAAGGACTTCCCTTTCCCACATGGCTTACATGAACTCACAGATTGCCTACTCCCCCCACTTCCCATGCACCTCTCCTTCCTCAGGTTCTGGCCAGCCTTAGTCAGAGGCAGCAGAGAGCTCATCCATCACAGCCCCCCAACCCGCCCCCAACAGCCTAGTCTCAGGACACAGACATCTCCCACACATCCCACTTCCCCATACCAGGCTCTTTCTAAGCCTTGTTTCCTCTTCTTAGATTTAATAAAAAATCCACTTTGCAAAACGCAGGAGATGCTTGCAAATCTTATTGTCAGAAACTCCTCTCTATTGCAAGAAATCCTCACAAATCCACTCCAATAAAATCTCTCTTTGCTACCTCAAGATTTGCTTCTTTTTTGACAGTGCCTTAGCTGCAGTGTCTCAATCCTCACACCAACCCCAAGACTTAACAGATGAGGAAACCAAGGCTCTGAAACTGGTCCTGAGTCACAGGGGTGGAAAGAGATAGAGCCAGAAAGCAGACTTGGGGCTGCTTAGACTGTTTTCTCGTCTCTCTTATTCCCTACAGCCCCCATTCTCTCTCTCTCTGTCTCATATTCTCTCTCTCCTTCTCTCCTTGTCTCTCTTTCCAACCCTACGTGTGATTGTCTCCTTATCCCATGCACTTAGTTGTCAGCTATACTCTAAGGAATCTAGTTTGCACATGAACTAGATAACTGTTCAACCCAAGTCAAAGGGAATTGAAAAGGATGAGAGTATGTGACACCCAAATATGCCTCGGTCATATAGGTTATTTTGAACTGAAGTCAGTGCCAAGATGAGTGACTGAAAGTGGCACAGTTGTGTCCGACTCTGTAACCCCATCAGCTACAGCCTGCCAGGCTCCTTGGTCCATGGGATTTTTCCAGGCAAGAATACTGGAGTGAGTTGCCATTTCCTTCTCCAGGGGATCTTCCCAACCCAGGAATCAAAATCAGGTATCCTATTTCACAGGCAGTTTCTTTACCATCTGAGCCATCAGACAAACTTTACTAAATAACATTCACTTCCATTAGTTTCCCTATCTGTTTATTTTCCCATAACTGATTGCCCCTAGAATCTCAAATCCCTTTTCCATTTGAGACAGAAGGTAGTGCCTGCCTGCCATTCCAGGGTAAAGCAACTGGAGATTCAATCCTTGTGGACTGAAACTCCGAGACAAGAATACCAGAACAATGAAGAGAAGGATAGACCCTGCCCAGATCACATGTTTCTCATTCTTGAAGTCAGGAGACCTCCCTGACCACATAAATGCAGAAAGTCTCTTTGGAGGTCAAAGGGGAGTGATGCTAACTAATGCCAGGCTACCCATAGGCCTTTGCAGCAGAATCCATCTTGGCTGAGATGCGTGCACACACACGGGAGGATCTGGAGAGATACCAAAAATGGACTGTGAATCAGGCAAATCAAAATGATTGGCCAAAGGAAGCTAGAAGAAACGCCCTGTATAAGTGATTTAAACATGACTCAGGGACTCTCCCTCTGAGTCTGACATGTCCTATACTCTTTTCCTCTTAATGAATACTTTACTGGCTTCTCTGCTTTCCGTCCTTGAGGAAATTCTCTGCAGAGTTGAAAGGCCAGGACCCTGGTCACTGGCCACTGGTCTAGTGGCCAGGATCTGGTGCTCGTACCGTGGCTGGGAACCTGAGTCTTGCTTCAAGCCACCGCAGGTTGAGGCTAGCGGAGGTCACTTTGTCTTTTCATGGCTCCAAATATATCTTGCCCTTTGTAGAAACTGTATGTAAGTCTCTGCCTCTGTAGGATTTTCACGTCCATGAGCCTCCATATGCATGTGAATAACTTGTTCCACCTATTCATCCGTCTTTTGTCAGATACGCAGGATTCCGGCCACTGAACCAACAGGGTAGAGGAAAGAGATGTTTTCCCTCATGTAAGTTTTAATATCGATATGTTTATTTTGAATGAATTACATAGTTAGGAGTAATGTTCTTTGTTGATCAGTAGAACCGAGATAGAATTTTGATCAATAGGTCTTAAATATGTGTGAAAGCATGCTAAGTTCCTTCAGTCATGTCTGACTCTTTGCAACCCTATGGACTGTAGCCCATCAGGCTCCCCTGTCCATGGGATTCTCCAGGCAAGAATACTGGAGGGGTTGCCATGCCCTCCTCCAGGGGATCTTCCCGACCCAGGGATCGAACCCACGTCTCTTATGTCTTCTGCATTGGCAGGCAGGTTCTTTACCACTAATGCCATCTGGGAAGCCCAGGTCTTAAATATAATGAGATTTTATTGTTCTTAGAATGTTTTTAACAGCCTGAAAACAACTGTTCTTGAGATAACCTCATAAACTATGATATTGCCTTTATTCAAAATTTTTCCTATTTTGTGGTGGAAGAATACTACACCAGTATATTAACTAAGCATATATTTTTTTGTACGCACCCATACAGGTACACACTTACATTAATGCTTTGTGAAAATTGGGCCATTTTGAGCTTATTGCATATGGGACTGGAGGTAGGCATTGTCAGACCAGATTCAGATACAAAAGTGTCAAATTCTTGGCTTGAGTTGCTAAGAAGACTTTGGAATTTCCAGAGAGAAAACAAGAGTCTTGAAAACAAAGGCTTTTGAATTGCAAAGCAGAGGTTTTTGAGAGAGACGGAAAGGTTCTGTTGGTTCAAAACAGACGGTCTAGGCAGTTATCAGAGGCAAAATCCTGAAGGACTCAAGGCATAATGTCTGTGCTTTAATGATCAGATTGGAAAGAAAACAGATGAGGACTCAGGTCACCTGGGCCTTGAAAATTTGAGGTGTAGCAAGGCAACAAATCAGCTGCCATTCAAAAACACTGACTCACTGTTGCCAGGTGGAGGGGGTACATTGTGCCTTGAGGACCACACAGGAAGCACCAGGGTACATCAGGAGGCAGAGGGAGCTGGTGAAGGGGATATGTGCATTAAGCCCACATTTTGGCCAGTCATGAGGAGCAGAAGCCTCCATTAATGTTTTTTTTTTTTAATTGGACAATAGTTTTTTTTATATTTATTTTAATTATTTATTTGGCTGCTGTGGGTCTTAGTTGCAGCATACGGTATCATTAGTTCAGACATGTGGGATGTCTCAACCACTGGATCACCAGGGAAGCCCTGGAACACAGTTGAGTTACAAGTGGTGTTAGTTTCAGATGTAGAGCAAAGTGATTCAGTGATACATGTATATATTCTTTTTCAGATTCATTTCCCTTACAGATTTTTACAAAACATTGAGTGCAGTTCCCTGGGCTATACAGTAGGTGCTTGTTGGTTATCTATATTTAGTAGTGTGTTCATGTTCATCCCAAGCTCCCAATTTATCCCTCCCTACTCTCTATTAGTGATTTTAGTGCTTTTCTAGGTATGAGAAGATGTAAAAACCTGGGCTTATAAAATCTTCTCCTGAAAAGGTCTAATGATCTGAAGGCATGTTCTGCCAGTATCTTCTAGAGCACAGAGGGCCTCCTTCCTGACTTCTGCTCTGAATCCCTTTCAGGGTATGTTGAAAATCAGTGGCTGCAGTGGCCAGTCACTTTGTCTTTGTAGAATCAGAGGGTGAGTGACAGATTTCAGCCAGCAGACCTAGGACTTGGAACTCAGGAATATTTCCAATTCAGTGTCTATTCTCCAAACTAAGGCTGTCCTATGCCCCATTTTGACAGGAAGTTATCACAGTTATAGTTGCCTTGTTGTTGTGTTGTGAAGTCACTCAGTCGTGTCCAACTCTTTGCGACCCCATGGACTGTAGCCTACCAGCCTCCTCCCTCCATGGGATTCTCCAGGCAAGAGTACTGGAGTCGGTTGCCATTTCCTTCTCCAGGGGATCTTCCCAACCCAGGGACTGAACCCGGGTTTCCCGCATTCCAGGCAGACACTTGAACCTCTGAGCCACCAATAGTTGCCTAGTTCCCTAAATTAAAACTGAGCAGGTCTCTGTGGGGCTCCGAAGTACAGATCTGTTCTGTGTTCTGCATTTCTCGTCTGTATGATATAGGCTTCATTCAGCCTCCTTGACCTTCCCTGAGTTCCAAAGGGTGGATTCTAACAATTGCTAATCAGGGAAGGGACAGGACAGAGAAACAGAGGAGAAACAATCAAATGGTGGTACAGCCTTGAGACAGCGTCCTGGTTCCTATTAAAAATATGCATAACAATATCTTTAGTTTTTTATAGAACTGGGGCTCCCACCTAGGTGGGAGGATGGTAGCTTCAGGCTGAGCACAAGATTCCTGGAGCACAGCTCTGTTGCCTCACCACCAACCAATCAAAGTTACAAACTCTGCGGCCCTCACCCCAAATGTTGCCTTCTGTTTCTGGGGACCAGTGATGACCATCCTGTTAGGTCTCCTGTTTGGCCCCTGTCTATTTCATCCCTGAGAGGAGCCAACAGTTTCAAACTAAATCACTGTTATTATAAGGGTGAATGCTGGTTTCAGACAAAAATTAGCTTGGCTTAGATCAGGTAGAGAGAGACTTCTGCTCTGCTAGGCAGGCCTACACCTATGCACAGCAGGAAGAAGTTACAGAAAAAAAAGAGATCTCCGCCTCAATTCCCAAGAAGCGTCTTGAGTATGAAGTCTCTTAGGGGGGAGTTGTTAGGGGGAGCACACTGACTGAAACCACCCACCCTGGCCAGGCACCATAGTAACCATTTGCATGAGTTGTTTTACCACAGGAGGTCCTGGTAAGGAACACGGAACTAATAAGCCACCACCAACTGGAAGAGTGTGGGAAAGGTCAAAAGGAGACACCACATGTCCAACCACCTCCCAGAATCCTTCTCTCTGGCATCCATCTTGGCTAAACAAGGCATGCACCACCATGAAGGACTCTGAGTCAGAATGATTGGCTAAAGACAACCTGGAAACTAATCCCATCACCATAAAACCAGAGACTCCAAGCCACAGAGCTGTACTCCTGGGTTCCCTTACCTACTGCTCTCCACCAGGGTGCCCTTCCCAATAAAATCTCTTACTTTGTCAGCACATGTGTCTCCTCGGACAATTCATTTCCAAATGTTAGACAAGAGCCCAGTTTCAGGCCCTGGAAGGGGTTCACCTTCCTGCAACATTTCATATTTAGTAGTGTATATATGTTCATCCCAAGCTCCCAGTTTGTCTCTCCCTACTCTCTATTAATGATTTTGGTGCTTTTCTTAGCATGAGAAGATGTAAAAAATTGGCTTATAAAATCTTCTCCTGAAAAGGTCTAATTATCCGAAGACATGTTCTGTTAGTATCTTCCAGAGCACAGAGGGCCTCCTTCCTGACTTCCGCTCTGAATTCCTTTCAGAGTGTGTTGAAGATCAGTGGCCAGTCACTTTGTCTTTGTAGAATCAGAGGGTGAATGACAGCTTTCAGCCATCAGAGTAAAGTCAGGTCCCTGATACTGGGCCCGTCTGTGCAGGTAATGAGAAAGAATTCCCCAGGTGTCACCTCATTTACTTTTTGCGTCTTTTAAAAAAAGTATTCATTTCTTTTTGGATGTGTTGAGTCTCCACTGTTGCACGTGGCCTTTCTCTAGTTGAGGCCAGTGGGGCTACTCCCTACTTGCACTTCTTTGGTTTCTCATTACGATGGCTTCTCTTCTTGCGAAGCACGGGCTCTAGGATGCAAGGGCTCAGGAGCTGTGGCACATGGGCTTAGTTGCTCTGCAGCATGTGGGATCTTCCCGGACGAGGGATCAAACCCATGTTCCCTGCACTGGCAGGCAAACTCTTAACACTGGGACACCAGGGAAGTCCCACCCCCTCTGTTCAACTCTCTCTGTTGGGGTTTCCTTTCTTACACTTATTTATGATGGCCCAGCATATGCAGGTGAGTCTGTACTGAGATGGGTGTTTTGCAGTTACCCACTCTCCATCTTCACAGCTCTCTAATAATTGTCCTCCTCTTGCGACCTCCGATCCATGGGCATGGGTAATAGCACAAATAGAATTTTCAAGGTGTTAAAAACATAATTCTATGAATGAGACTATGTCAGGTTTCATTTAACACATTAGTGAGGGAACCAGTGGGAAATCAAAACCAGTTTAAAGGACATGAGGAATTGATGTCTGTGCATCAATAAAATTCTAAAAATTATAAAATAGGGTCATGTCAAATGGTAGGTATAGTGGTTGGCTTCTCTAAATAGTTTGCGTTGCACCTTGACAAAAATTATTTTTAATATCTAAATATTGAAACTTGTAACATGTCTGACTCTAATCTATTACACACACACACACACACACACACACACACACACACACACATATTCTTCCTCAGTACTCTTAACGCTGGCTACGATTAGCTGGTCCAGGAATGAACATTCGATCCAAGATAGGCAATCAATCTTTCTCTGAGAATTTTGAGCTGGAAAGAGAGAAAACTGCAACAAATGTTACAGAAAAGAGCAGAATGTGAAATGAGAGAGAGAGAGAGAGTTTTAAAGAATTCAATTACCAGAATTTGGTTATTCAGGCTGTATTTTTTGTCTTTTGTTTTAAAGGGACACCTCTTTAAAATAAATTCTCTGTTTTGCTTACATTAGTTTGGGTTGAATGGAAATGGCATTCCTGTAACCACCTGAGTGCTGTTGCTGAACAAAGCTGCATGGATGGCTGCAGAATCATTAGTACAGGGCACCAAAAGGTGAAACTGAAAAGCTCTAAGCTGGGTCCAGCCTGTGCGGCTCCTGGCATTCCTTGGCTTTTGACAGCGTCACTTCAATCTCTGCCTCTTTCTTCACAGGACACCCTCTGTTTGTCTGGATGTTAGGAACTGAAGTGTATCCAATTCGTATGTTGAAGCCCCAACTCTGAATGTGACTGTATTCAAAGATAAGGCTTTTGTGTGTGTGTTCAGTTGCTTCAATGCATCCAACTCTCTGCAACCCCTTGGACTGCAGCCCACCAGACTCCTCTCTCCATGGGATTCTCCAGACAAGAATAATGGAGTCGGTTGCCATTTCCTCCTCCAGGGCATCTTCCTGACCCAGGGATTGAACCTGAGTCTCTTGTGCCTCCTACGTTGGCAGATGGGTTCTTCACCGCTGAGCTACAGGGGAAGTCCTTTCATAGATAAGGCCTCTAGGGAGAGAGTTAAGAATAAATAGAATCATTAGAATGGGTCCCTACTCCAGTAGGACTGGTGTGGAAGGTGAAGGAGGAGGAGACACAGTAGGGGAGGAGGAGCAGAAGCCAGAGGAAATATCAGAGACCTTTTGTTCCCACGTGCTCAGAGGAAGGCCGCCTGAGGACACAGCAAGGAAACCGTGTGTAAGCCAGAAGATGGGTCTCACTAGAGACCAACCCTGGTGGCTCCTTCATCTTGGACTCCCAGGCTCTAGAACCTTGAAAATAAAGGTCCATCATGTAAGCCACCCCTTATTGTATTTTACCGTGGCACTTGAACTGATACACTATGTCTTCTTTTCTCTCTTCTAAAAGGACACTCATTCTTGGATTTCCCCCTCACCTTTATCCATGATGATATCATCTTGAGATCCTCATCTTATTTACATTTGCAGAGATGCTTGGTCCAACAGAATCATGTTCCTAGGTTCTAGGTGAACATACCTGCTGGGAGCCTGATTCAACCTGCTTCACCAGCACATAACATTTTTTTAGCAAGCAAGGCAGGGCCTCAGTGTTTATAGAATGTAATGTGCCTGGCACACTTCTGCATTTATGCAGGGCAGGAGCCTCCTTCACAGACACATGCAGCCATTGTGAATGTGGGTTATTTAGGCAGCGAGCCACAGTGTGGCTAGGAGGAAGCTCTGGGAAGGGTGGAAAGTGGGGCTATTTGACATTAAATCCCATGAGATCAATCAGAGCGCTTGTTAACTGCCTCATGGAATTAGGTGGTTGCTCAGAAGAAAGGAGAATATCAAAGCTCCAGCTAAAGATGTGGGCACTTTAAAAATCATCAAATTCTTGAGTGCTTGCTTATCCTGGAAGTGTAATGGGTGCAAACTTTCTTTAGGACTATTTGGTTTTATATATGTGTGTAAAAATACTGGAGTGGGTTGCTGTACCCTCCTCTAGGGGATCCTTCTGACCCAGGGATCAAACCCACATCTCATGTGTCTCCTGAATTGGTAGGCAGATTCTTTATCACTGTGCCACCTGGGAAGCTCCATACATAAATTCAGTTCAGTTCAGTTCAGTCTCTGAGTCGTGTCTAACTCTTTGCAACCCCATGAATCACAGCACGCCAGGCCTCCCTGTCCATCACCAACTCCCGGAGTTCACTCAGACTCAC
>SJXQ01000392.1:0-72680 GCA_006408695.1 Aepyceros melampus
ACAAGCAATGGAGGTTATTTATTCTATAGCTAATTAGGGAGGATTCCTTTTATTGCTTTTGCTTGGGGACTTAGAATTTTTACACAGTGCGTGTAATTTGTCTTGAATTTTGCTTAAAAACCATACAACCCCCAGTGAAAAGTCTGTAGTTACTTTCCACAATATATAATAGTCTCCCATTGGCCTATTGTTTACTTTCATTTGGCCACAGCAGGGAGTGCATGAAGTGAAGTCCCATCACTGAAACACAAAGAATAATGACCCAGGGAGGCAGCTCCCATTTACAACAAAGCCTGGACAATTTAATAAGAGCAGTAGAAACATCTGTGAGTGAGCATGCTCTATTTTTCTGCCATTTCTGAACAGATTGGGGTAATGGTTAAAGAGAGACAATTGAGAGGATCTCAGTTAAGATTCGGAGAAGCCAATGGCACCTCCAGTACTCTTGCCTGGGAAATCCCATGGACAGAGGAGCCTTGTAGGCTGCAGTCCATGGGGTCACTAGGAGTCAGACACAACTGAGCGACCTCACTTTCACTTTTCACTTTCATGCACTGGAGAAGAAAATGGCAACCCACTCCAGTGTTCTTGCCTGAAGAATCCCAGGGACGGGGGAGCCTGGTGGGCTGCCGTCTATGGGGTCGCACAGAGTCAGACACGACTGAAGCAACTTAGCAGCAGCAGCAGCAGTTAAGATTATTTAATTTATGTTGATAAGAACAGACTAAAGAGAGAGAGAGAGAGAGAGACAGAGATTAAAGCAAGAAAAGGAGTCAGACACAACTGAGCGACCTCACTTTCACTTTTCACTTTCATGCACTGGAGAAGAAAATGGCAACCCACTCCAGTGTTCTTGCCTGAAGAATCCCAGGGACGGGGGAGCCTGGTGGGCTGCCGTCTATGGGGTCGCACAGAGTCAGACACGACTGAAGCAACTTAGCAGCAGCAGCAGCAGTTAAGATTATTTAATTTATGTTGATAAGAACAGACTAAAGAGAGAGAGAGAGAGAGAGACAGAGATTAAAGCAAGAAATGAAGAAAGTGGGGGAAAGAAAAAAATGGCCTTTGTAAGCTATGTTGGGGATAAAGTTGTGGGGTGCTTGGGGTAGAAGAGTGAGGTTTGGAGAGATGCTGCCAATTGTGGAGGATGCAAAGAGAGAGAGAAACAGTGAGAGAAAGAGTTGGTCATTTGTAATGTACCTTGGGTTAAGTGTATTATGAATGTAATCTCTCTCTGGAATTTTTCTCAACAGACTGTATTTTTGTTTTTAAAAGAAATTTCTCAAAAATCATTTATTGTTGACTTTCACATTACTTTTCAATTATTTTCCATTATATTTTGGTTATTGGATTTGAATGTGAGTGTTCTAAGCTGGGAGGGCACCACAAGGGAGCCCAGCTTCATCTCTCTCTCTTTAGTTGCTAAGTCGTGTCCGATTCTTGAGAGCCCTTGGGCTATAGCCTGTCAGGTTCCTCTGTCCATGGGATTCTCCAAACAAGAACACTGCTTCATATAGGTTATATCAAACCAAAGCCTAGTTTTGTATTTGTCTAATAAAGCTGTTTAACAGTGGGTGATGATCCCAACAAAAAATTACTTTTGAAAAGCACTTACGAGACATGAGGACTTTTGAACATTGACTGGATATTTGATAATATTGAGTATTATTATAAACTTTAAAAGATATGCTGGTATTGTGGTTCTAACAAAGTTTTTTATTTTATTATTTTTTATTTTTAATTGGAGGATAATTGTAGTCCTTTGTTTTAGAGATGCATTCTGAAGTGTTCATGGATGAAATGATATGATGTCTGGGGGTTGCTTTAAAATAATCTGGGATTGGGAGAAGGTAGGTGGAATTGTAGATAAAATAAGATTAGCTCTTCATTGACACTTGTTGAAGCTAGGTGATTCATGAGGTACACTGAGATTCATTATACTATTCTTTCTACTTTTGTGCATATTTAAAAATTTCCATAATAAAAAGTGAAGAAAAAAGTGGGTGAATTAATATCTATTGTTCTTACTCTCTAGAAAAACCTGAAGTGCTCTTTATTGTTATGTGGTCCATATTTGCTTTTGTTCTTCACGTTGCTGGTTCTTGACAGAACAACATAATCACCATCCTTGATTATGAAAGCTTAGAGTGAGTGTGATATTTGAGTACAGATGGGATCTACTTAACTCAATCCAATACTCAAAAGTCTTAACTTAATTAGAATCTAATTGCAAGATAATCTTTAGTGACAAGAAAGGTTTCCCTAGGGGAGTATTTTAAAAAGGATTTAGTGAATAACAATTTGACTTATGTGCTACTTTCTGGGACTCCATCAGTTGTAGAAATTGAAGTCCAGTGTTTCCTTCACAAATTTTCTTAACTTGGTATATGTTTCCATTTTACTGCCTTTACTTTTTAAAGGGAAAAAAGCAGACCAGCATGGCCCAAAACTAGGTAATGCAGCAGCTTTTATATTTCACTTTTCTTTCCCCAGAAAATGTGAATGATGTTGCAGAGCACATTTTAAATTTAATCAATGAATCCCCTCTTCTGGATGAAGAAGAGACAAAGATGATTATTTCAAAAGTATCTGATATTTCACAATGTAATGAGATAAGTATGAACCTAACCCAGACTATATTACAAATAATCAGTGCTACTTTGGGAAAGCAAAACCATTCAGCATCTGATCTGCATGAAGTACCAATGAGTAAGTACTAGTACTTTGGTAAAATAAGTTATTTCAAAATATTTACAATATATTCTGTTAATTCCTTTGCATACAGCCATTGCCAGTTCTAAAGGTCAGGTAGCTATGCATTGAATGCTTCGTGAGCACAGCATGCTCTTGGAATCCCAACTGTGAAAGAATGCATTCAAATTCTAACTGAAGCTTAATGACAGCAACTTGCCAAATAAATAGTTACCCCAATTCAAATGTTCAATGTATTTCCTGGTGTTCCCCCAATGTTCCCCATTTCTACATAATGCATCCACCCAAGGCTCAAGCAAAAAACTTGAGGACACTAATTACTTCCCTGTGTCGTGTCCCACTCTTTGTGACCCCATGGGCTACAGCTCACCAGGCTTTCCTGTCCTGCACTATCTCCCAGAGTTTGCTCAAACTCATACCCATCCAACCACCTCATTCTCTGTCACCCCCTTCTCCTCCTGCCCTCAATCTTTCCCAGCATCAGGGTTTTTTCCAGTGAGTTGGCTGTTCACATCAGGTAGCCAAAGTATTGGCGCTTCAGCTTCAGCATCAGTCCTTCCAATGAATATTCAGGGCTGATTTCCTTTAGGATTGAATGGTTGGATCTCCTTGCTGAAGAAGGGACTCTCAAGAGAGTTCTCCAGCACCACAGCTTGAAAGCATCAATTCTTCAGTGCTCAGCCTTCTTTATGGTTCAACTCTCCCATCCCAGGCTTCCCAGGTGCCACTAGTGGTAAAGAACCCGCCTGCCAATGCAGGAGACATAAGAGACACGGGTTTGATCCCTGGGTTGGGAAGATCCCCTGGAGGAGCGCATGACAACCCACTGCAGTATTCTTGCCTGGAGAATCCCCATGGACAGAGAAGCCTGGTGGGCTACAGTCCATAGGGTCACAAAGAGTGAGACATGACTGAAGCGACATAGCACCATCTCACATTTGTACACAGCTACCGGAAAAATTATAGCTTTGACTATATGGACTTTTGTTGGCAAAGTGATGTGTCTGCTTTTAATATGCTGTCAAGGTTTGTCATAGCTTTTCTTCCAAGGAGCAAGCGTCTTTTAATTTCATGGCTGCAGTCACCAGCTGCAGTGGGTTTGGAGCCCAAGAAAATAAAGTCTGTCACTGTTTCCACTGTTCCCCCATCTATTTGCCATGAAGAGATGGGACCAGATGCCATGATCTTCATTTCTTGAACGTTGAGTTTTAAACCAGCTTTTTCACTCTCCTCTTTCACCTTCATCAAGGCTCTTCAGTTCCTCTTGGCTTTCTGCCATAAGGGTGATATCATCTGCATATCTGAGGTTATTGATATTTCTCCTGGCAATCTTGATTCCAGCATGCATTTCATCCAGCCCAGCGTTTCACACGATGTATTCTGCATATAGGTAGATAAGCAGGGTAACAATATACAGCCTTGACGTACTCCTTTCCCAATTTGAAAGCAGTCCCTTGTTCCATGTCTGGTTCTAACTGTTGCTTCTTGACCCACATACAGGTTTCTCAGGAGGCAGGTAAGGTGGTCTGGTAATCTCATCTCTTTAAGAATTTCCAGTTTGTTGTGATCTACACAGTCAAAGGCTTTAGCCTAGTCAATGAAGCAGAAGTAGATGTTTTTTCTGGAATTCCCTTGCTTTTTCTAAGATCCAATGAATGCTGGCAATTTGATCTCTGGTTCCTCTGCCTTTACTAAATCCAGCTTGTAAATCTAAAAGTTCTTGGTTCTTGTACTGTTGAAGCCTAACCTGAAGGATTCTGAGCATTACCTTGCTAGCATGTGAAATGAGCACAATTGTATGGTAGTTTGAATGTTCTTTGGCATTGCCCTTTTTTGAGATTGGAATGAAAGCTGAACTTATCCAGTCTTGTGGCCACTTCTGAGGTTTCCAAATTTCCTAGCATATTATTCCTGGAAACCATCTACTTCTCTCCATTGCCACCAGTACTACTCTAAGCCTAGCTCTGTTTCTCTCAGCTGATCTACAATAACCTCTTAACCGATCTCCCAACCTTTGCTCTTGCCTCTCTGTGTCTATCTTCTACAGAATGATCTTTTATGCATATATCAGACCATGTTATTGTCTTGCTTTTAAAACTACTCAGTAGATTTCTGTTACATATAGACTGAAATCCAAATTTCTTGGCCTGTGAGACCCTTCAGGATCTGGCTTTACATATATCAATTTCATCTAACCTTTAATACATTCTTTTGAGATGAGTGCTCATATTATTAACTTTGCAAGTGAGGAGACTGAAGCTTGATGAGGTCATTTGATTTGCCCACACAGTTAGAAATTAGAGCAACTAAGCTTTAAATTTCAGCTGCTCTGACTTCAAAGCCTATGCTCTTATCTACTAATTTCTAAGCAATATAAAGATAGTGATTTAAACTCAAAAAAAATTTTATGTAGAGGAAATTTTGTAAGGAGGATGGGTTTTACATTCAAAAGCTAGGAATACTCTTCTCTGCCTGTTATTCCTTACAGAATTCTGAAGATAATTGAGTGTGCTGGTCACAAGATGGAGTTTCCTGGGAGGACAGCAAATTTGATGGTGGCCAGGCTGGCTTTGGCTGTCCTACGGGTGGACCACACATTTGAAGGTGTGGCCTTCAGCATTCACTCCTATGAAGAAGGCACAGAGCCTAAGATGAGTGGAGCTCAGGGTACTGTGAGCAAATCAGCCAAACACTGCTCCAAATCTTCATTCATCTACTCCTTGGAAGGAGATGGGGTACTTTTTTAACCTTCATGGAGCCTTCAGTTCAGTTCAGTTCAGTTTAGTCGCTCAGTCATGTCCGACTCTTTGCGACTCCATGAATCACAGCACGCCAGGCCTCCCTGTCCATCACCAACTCCCGGAGTTCACTCAAACTCATGTCCATTGAGTTGGTGATGCCATCCAGCCATCTCATCCTCTGTCATCCCCTCCTCCTGCCCCCAATCCCTCCCAGCATCAGAGTCTTTTCCAATGAGTCAACTCTTCACATCAGGTGGCCAAAGTACTGGAGCTTCAGCTTTAGCATCATTCCTTCCAAAGAACACCCAGGGCTGTCTCCTTCAGAATGGACTGGTTGGATCTCCTTGCAGTCCAAGGGACTCGCAAGAGTCTTCTCCAACACCACACTTCAAAAGCATCAATTTTTCAGTGCTCAGCTTTCTTCACAGTCCAACTCTCACATCCATACATGACCACAGGAAAAACCATAGCCTTTACTAGACGGACCTTTGTTGGCAGAGTAATGTCTCTGCTTTTGAATATGCTATCTAGGTTGGTCATAACTTTCCTTCCAAGGAGTAAGCGTCTTTTCATTTCATCACCATCTGCAGTGATTTTAGAGCCCCAAAAATAAAGTCTGACACTGTTTCCACTGTTTCCCCATCTATTTCCCATGAAGTGATGGGGCCAGATGCCATGATGTTTGTTTTCTGAATGCTGAGCTTTAAGCCAACTTTTTCACTCTCCACTTTCACTTTCATCAAGAGGCTTTTTAGTTCCTCTTCATGGAGCCTTATGAAAATACAAATATCTCAGGGAAGATTCATGAATAACCCTTAGTATGCCAATAGCTTGGTTGGAACAGTGTCCATGAGGTATGCAATAGTATCTCTTTTGGCCCTGTGACCCCAAATCATCTCAAATATCAGTTTATCAATAACTACCATTTATGGTGGCTCAGTGGATACAGAATCTGCCTGCGATGGAGGAGACCTGGGATCAATCCCTGGATCCAAAAGATCCTGTGAAGAAGGAAATGGCAACCCACTCCAGTATTCTTGCCTGAGAAAGCCAGTAGACAGAGGAGCCTGGTGGGTGTAGTCCATGGGGTCACAAAGAGTTGGACATGACTGAGCAACTAACACAAACCATTTATGGAGCACTTACTATATGTTGGGCATTGTGCTACTCTTTCATCTGCACACATAAGGAAACAGAGAAATTAATTTGCCCAAAGACAAACAGCCTAATGGCTGAGCTAGAAGTCAAATTTATGTCTGGCTGGCTTTAAAGTCTGAACCCTTTCCTCTACTCCACACTACCTTATTTGTCCACCAACCCTGGCTCAGAAAAGTTTAGAGAGCAGTCTTTTTAAATTTATAGTTTAAAAAATTATGAAGTTTGCATATGGAGAAAGCATAAATTTGAAGTATACTTTCTCTGATTTTTGACAAATGTGTGTATCTGTGTAACTCAAACCCCTGTCAAGATATAAAACACTGCTGTCACTCCTGAAAGTCTTCCTGTGGCCATTCCCGTCAATTCCTGTGACTGCTACCTCTGTTGCCTATCACTGTTCTGATTTTTTTTAACCATAGTTTTGCCTGTTCTAGAACCTTCTATAAATGATTTATATGATATGTACTGTCTTGTATAAGCCTTCTTCTATGTACTACAGTAGGATTTTTTTGAGATTCATTCTTCTGTTTTTGTAGTTTATTCATTTTATTGCTGAGTAATATTCCATTGTATAGATATATCACAGATTGTTTGGACTGTTTCTAGTTTGGGGCTATTATGTTTAGCGATGCATTGAAGATTTAGGTAAAAGTCCTTGTGTGGATATATATTTTCATTTATCTTGAGTAAGGAGATTGGTCCTGGGTGTTCATTGGAAAGACTGATGAAGCTGAAACTCTAATACTTTGGCCACCTGATGCAAAGAGTTGTCTCATTTGAAAAGACCCTGATGCTGGGAACAATTGAAGGCAGAAGGAGAAGGGGATGACAGAGGATGAGATGGCATCACCGACTCAATGGACATGTGTCTGGGTAAACTCTGGGAGTTGGTGATGGACAGGGAGGCCTGGAGTGCTGCAGTTCATGGGATTGCAAAGAGTTGGACACGACTGAGCGACTGAACTGAACTGAACTGAGTAAATACCTATGAATGGAATTGCTGGTTTATAAGTCATTTGTTTAAATTTGAAAGAACCAACCATACTCCTTTTTAAAGTGGTTAAGGATATGGAGCGATTTTTCATTTTTGTGTTGGTCTTTTCTATATCTTTGGTAAAATATCTGTTAAAATTTTTGCCCATTTTTCAGTTGGATCGTTTGTCTTCTTCTTACTGAGTTGAAAGTTTTTTTTTTTTTTTTTACAACCTCTGGATATAAGTCAGATACATGTTTTGAAAATATTTTCTATGTGGTTTATCTATTAGATAAGTGGTGTCTTTTGATGAGCTTAAGTTGTATTNTTCAGAATGGACTGGTTGGATCTCCTTGCAGTCCAAGGGACTCGCAAGAGTCTTCTCCAACACCACACTTCAAAAGCATCAATTTTTCAGTGCTCAGCTTTCTTCACAGTCCAACTCTCACATCCATACATGACCACAGGAAAAACCATAGCCTTTACTAGACGGACCTTTGTTGGCAGAGTAATGTCTCTGCTTTTGAATATGCTATCTAGGTTGGTCATAACTTTCCTTCCAAGGAGTAAGCGTCTTTTCATTTCATCACCATCTGCAGTGATTTTGGAGCCCCAAAAATAAAGTCTGACACTGTTTCCACTGTTTCCCCATCTATTTCCCATGAAGTGATGGGGCCAGATGCCATGATGTTTGTTTTCTGAATGCTGAGCTTTAAGCCAACTTTTTCACTCTCCACTTTCACTTTCATCAAGAGGCTTTTTAGTTCCTCTTCATGGAGCCTTATGAAAATACAAATATCTCAGGGAAGATTCATGAATAACCCTTAGTATGCCAATAGCTTGGTTGGAACAGTGTCCATGAGGTATGCAATAGTATCTCTTTTGGCCCTGTGACCCCAAATCATCTCAAATATCAGTTTATCAATAACTACCATTTATGGTGGCTCAGTGGATACAGAATCTGCCTGCGATGGAGGAGACCTGGGATCAATCCCTGGATCCAAAAGATCCTGTGAAGAAGGAAATGGCAACCCACTCCAGTATTCTTGCCTGAGAAAGCCAGTAGACAGAGGAGCCTGGTGGGTGTAGTCCATGGGGTCACAAAGAGTTGGACATGACGAGCAACTAACACAAACCATTTATGGAGCACTTACTATATGTTGGGCATTGTGCTACTCTTTCATCTGCACACATAAGGAAACAGAGAAATTAATTTGCCCAAAGACAAACAGCCTAATGGCTGAGCTAGAAGTCAAATTTATGTCTGGCTGGCTTTAAAGTCTGAACCCTTTCCTCTACTCCACACTACCTTATTTGTCCACCAACCCTGGCTCAGAAAAGTTTGAGAGAGCAGTCTTTTTAAATTTATAGTTTAAAAAATTATGAAGTTTGCATATGGAGAAAGCATAAATTTGAAGTATACTTTCTCTGATTTTTGACAAATGTGTGTATCTGTGTAACTCAAACCCCTGTCAAGATATAAAACACTGCTGTCACTCCTGAAAGTCTTCCTGTGGCCATTCCCGTCAATTCCTGTGACTGCTACCTCTGTTGCCTATCACTGTTCTGATTTTTTTTAACCATAGTTTTGCCTGTTCTAGAACCTTCTATAAATGATTTATATGATATGTACTGTCTTGTATAAGCCTTCTTCTATGTACTACAGTAGGATTTTTTTGAGATTCATTCTTCTGTTTTTGTAGTTTATTCATTTTATTGCTGAGTAATATTCCATTGTATAGATATATCACAGATTGTTTGGACTGTTTCTAGTTTGGGGCTATTATGTTTAGCGATGCATTGAAGATTTAGGTAAAAGTCCTTGTGTGGATATATATTTTCATTTATCTTGAGTAAGGAGATTGGTCCTGGGTGTTCATTGGAAAGACTGATGAAGCTGAAACTCTAATACTTTGGCCACCTGATGCAAAGAGTTGTCTCATTTGAAAAGACCCTGATGCTGGGAACAATTGAAGGCAGAAGGAGAAGGGGATGACAGAGGATGAGATGGCATCACCGACTCAATGGACATGTGTCTGGGTAAACTCTGGGAGTTGGTGATGGACAGGGAGGCCTGGAGTGCTGCAGTTCATGGGATTGCAAAGAGTTGGACACGACTGAGCGACTGAACTGAACTGAACGAGTAAATACCTATGAATGGAATTGCTGGTTTATAAGTCATTTGTTTAAATTTGAAAGAACCAACCATACTCCTTTTTAAAGTGGTTAAGGATATGGAGCGATTTTTCATTTTTGTGTTGGTCTTTTCTATATCTTTGGTAAAATATCTGTTAAAATTTTTGCCCATTTTTCAGTTGGATCGTTTGTCTTCTTCTTACTGAGTTGAAAGTTTTTTTTTTTTTTTTACAACCTCTGGATATAAGTCAGATACATGTTTTGAAAATATTTTCTATGTGGTTTATCTATTAGATAAGTGGTGTCTTTTGATGAGCTTAAGTTGTATTTTTGGTGAGGTATAATTCATCAGTTTTTATTTTCTTTCATGAATACCAATATATAACTTGTTTAAGAAATCTTTGCCTATCAACAGATTATGAAGATACTCTTTCCTTTAAAATATCTGTAGTTTCAGTTTTTACATTTAGGATGATAATCCTGCTTAATTGAACTTAATTTTTGTATGGTATGAGGTGTGGTATGGTGTGTGGTTTGGAGTTAGTTTTGTTCCATTTAGAAATCCAGTTATTCCAGCATCATTTATTGAAGATTTTCCTTTCTCCATAGATTGCTTTGGCACCTTTGACAAAATATCAAATACTCATATAAGAGTAGGTCTATTTTTTAAAAAAATTCTTTTTTGACCCCACTGCATGGCTTGTGGAATCTTAGTTCCCCAACATGGGCCCCTGGTAGTGAGAGCACAGAGTCCTAACCACTGGACTTCCATGGAATTCCTTGTGTAGGTTTATTTTTGAGCTTTCTATTCAGTTCTATTGATTTTTTGTGAAAAAAAATATCACATATCTTTATTTTTGTGGTCTTGAATCAGGTAGTGGGAGTCCTTCAACTTTGTTTCTTTTTTCAAGATTGCTGTGGTTATTCCAGGCCTTTTGTATGTCCATGTGAATTTTCAAATGTGCTTGTAAATTTGTAGAAAAAACCTTGCCAAGATTATAATTGGGATTGCACAATTTTGGGAGAGTGATTTCTTAGTAATATTGAATCTTGTAATATTTATCCAGGAACATTTATTCAGGTCTATTTTAATTTCTTTCAGCAATGCTTTTTTTTCTTTATTTATTTATCTTTTTTTAACTTAATTTTTTATTTTAATTGAAGACTACTTTACAATATTGTGTTGGTTTTGGCCATACATCAACATGAATCAGCCATGAGTGCTAAATGGAGAGGTATTGCCTGTCTTTTGTTAAATTTATCCTGAGTATTTTTTCTGATACTGTTGCAAATGGAATTAAACAATTTTTTTATTGAAGTATAGTTGAATTCAGTTCATTTCAGTCACTCAGTCATGTCCAACTCTTTGCAACCCTATGAACCGCAGCACACCAGGCCTCCCTGTCCATCACCAACTCCCTGGAGTTTACCCAAACTCATGTCCATTGAGTCGGTGATGCCATCCAACCATCTCATTCTCTGTCATCCCCTTCTCCTCCTGCCTTCAATCTTTCCCAGCATCAGTCTTTTCAAATGAGTCAACTGTTCACATCAAGTGTCCAAAGTATTGGAGTTTCAGCTTCAACATCAGTCCTTCTAATGAACACTCAGGATTGATCTCCTTTAGGATGGACTGGTTGGATCTCTTTGCAGTCCAAAGGACTCTCAAGAGTCTTCTTCAGCACCACAGTTCAAAAGCATCAATTCTTCGGTGCTCAGCTTTCTTTATAGTCCAACTCTCATATCCAATTACAATGTGTTAATTCCTGCTATACAGCAAAACAATTCAGTTATATCTCTCTATATATGTATATTATTTTTCATGTTCTTTTCCATTATGGTTATCACAGGATATTTAATACAATTATCTGTGCTACACAGTAGGACCTTGTTGTTTATCCATTCTGTATATACCAATTTACATCAAATCAAACCCTCACCCAACCCCATCCCCCTTGACAGCAACCAGTCTACTCTCTATGTCCATGATGCTTTGTTTGATAGATGGGTTCATTTGTGTCCTATTTTAGATTCCACATATAAGTGATATGTATGGTATTTGTCTTTCTTTTTCTGACTTAGTACAAGTGAAATTATTTTTAGATTTAAAATTAAATTTTATAATTATCTGCTATAAGTATTTAAAAATAAAATTGATAATCTATATCTATCACCAATCTCTCATGATCTATCCATCCATCTATCATATATCTAAATTTTGTATCCTATGAACTTGCTAAACTCGCTTATTAGCTGTAGTAGTTGTTTTAGAGATTATTTGGGCCTTTCTATGTAATGCCATCTGAAAATAGTGACATTAGCCATCTTTCTCATTAATTTTTATTCCTTTTTTCCTTCTTTTGGACTTATTTTGATATTAGTACTTGCAATAAAATGTTGACTAAGTGGTGAAAGTGAACATCTTGTCTTGATATCAGGAGAAAAGTATTCACTATTTTACTATTACTATATTAGCCATGTTTTTGTTTTATTTTTTAGATACAGTTTATTTGATTAAGGAAGTTTTCTTCTGTTCCTAGTTTGCTGACAATTTTTACTGTGAGTGGCTGTTGAATTTTGTTAAATGCTTTTTCTGTGTCTCTTGAAATCATCATTTGGCTTTTGTCCATTATCTAATATGGTACATTACATTGATTTTAGGATGTTAAACCAATCTTTGCATTTTTGGAAGAAACCCTAGTGGTTATGATGTATTATCATTTTTATACAGTGGTATTTTTGACTTGATAATATTTTGTTAAGTATTTTAGCACTATGTTCATGAAGGATGTAGGTTTGAAATTATTTATTTGTTTATGGCTGGACTGGGTCTTAGGGTCTACACCGACTTTTCTCTAGTTGCAGCGTGCAGGCTTCTCATTGTGGTGGCTTCTTATTGCAGAGCATAGGCTCTGCAGCACAGGCTCAGTATTGTGGCACACTGGTTTAGTTGCTCCAAGGCATGTGCAGTCTTCCCAGATCAGGGATCAAACCTGCATCTTTTGCATTGGCAGGCAAATTCTTTATCACTGAGCCACTGGGGAAGCTCCTGAAAGTTTTTTTCCCCCCTATTTCTTTATCAAACTTTGGGTTGGTGTTTTGCCAACTTTATAAAACTCTTTCGGAAAGAGTTTATGTGACATTGGTGTTATTTCTTCATTAAATGCTTGATAAGGCTCACTAGGAAACTTTCTGGGTTTGAAATTTCTTTATAGGAAGTATTGTGATACCAAATCCAATTTGTTTAATGGATGTAGAGCCATTCTGATGTTCTGATTCATCTCGTGTCTATTTTGGTTAGTTGTATTTTTCTAAGAATTTATTTCAGTTAGCTTTTCAAGTTTATTGGCAGAAGTTGTGCATAACATTTCTATTATTTCTTAACATCTATAACATTTATGAGTGGTCAGCAAAACTTTTCTGTAAAAGGAAGATAGGAAATACTTTAGGATTTGTAAGCCATAGATGGTCTCCCTCTGCTGCACATTTTTTTCTTTCCTTTGCTTGCTTCCTTTCTTCTCTTCTTCCTTCCTTCTTTCTTTTTCACACCATTTAAAATATGAAATATAAAAGCCATATTTAGACCTACCAAATAGGCCCTTGAAGCGATTTGCCCTGCTGACCAGTTTGTCAGTCTCTGATCTACAGTGATAATACCTTTTTCATTTTTGATATTGATAATTTTCTTTTCTAGCTCTTTTTTTCTTGAACAGTATAACTAGGGATATTTTCAAGTTTGTTGATCCTTTCCAAGAACCGATTTTTGGCTTTGTTAATTTTTTGTGGTAAAGAATCTGCCTGCAATGCAGGAGCCACAGGAGATGCAGGTTTGATCCCTAGGTTGGGAAGATCCCTTGGAGGAGGGCAAGGCAACCCACTCCAGTATTCTCGCTTGGAAAATCCCATGGACAGAGGAGCCCGGTGGGTTGTAGTCCATGTGGTTGCAAGAATCAAACATAACTGAAGTGACTGCTCACTCTTGCTATCTTCATTAGTAATATTTCCTTCCTTGTATTTATTGTGGGTTTACCTTGTTCTTCCTTATTTAGCTTCTTAAGGTAAATCCATAGACCACTGACTTCAGACCTTAGATATATCCCTGTGCATTAGTCCCAAGCATCCTGCATCCTGCATCGAACCTAGACCAGCAATTCATTTTTTAAAAGCCTTCATTGAATTTGTTACAGTATTGCTTCTGCTTTATGTTTTGGTTTTTTGGCCATGAGGCATGTGGGATGTTAGCTCCTCCACCAGGGATCAAACCTGCACCCCTGCATTGGAAGGCAAAGTCTTAACCACTAGACCACCAGGAAAGTCCCAGGAGTGTATTCTTTAAGTCCCAAATATTTGGGATATATCTAAGATATATTATTGCTGTTGATTTCATGTTTATTTCATTTTGGTTGCAGAATATATTCAGTATAACTTCAATCCATTTAAATTTGTGGACATTTGATTTATATCCCAGTGTATGATCTATTTTGGTGTTTCATACACTTGAAAACTTTGGTGCTTCATGTGCACTTGAAAAAATGTGCATTCTGCAGTTGTTGGATATGCTATACCGTAAATATCAATTAGATCTCAAGGTAGTTGATAGTGTTCAGATCATTTACATCTTTACTGATTTTTTCTTAGTTGTTTCCTAGTTTAAAGGGGTGCTAAGATCTGTAACTTGGATTGTGAAATTTTGTATTTATCCCTTTAGTTGCGTCAAATTTTACTTTGTTTATGAAATGAATATACATTTATGTTGTCATGTCTTCCTGATTATACCTCTAATCCTAACCTGTTTATCATTATGAAATAGCCTTTCTTTTTCAGATAATTCCCTTTGTCTTGTAATCTATTTAAGTGGTTTTAATATAGTCATTCTAGCTTTCTTGTACTTACTGTATGTATACATATATAATATGTATTTTCAACCACTTGCTTTGTATTTGTGCACTTATAGATAGCACAATGGCACCCCACTCCAGTACTCTTGCCTGGAGAATCCCAGGGATGGGGGAGCCTGGTGGGCTGCCGTCTGTGGGGTCGCACAGAGTCGGACACAACTGAGGCGACTTCGCAGTAGGAGCAGCAGATAGCACACAGTTTGTGTTTCATTTTTTATCCATCTGAAAATATCTACCTTTTAATAGAGTGTGTACTTCTTTAACATTTAACATAATTTTTGATATGGTTGTATTTAGGACTACCATTTGATTTTATTTTCTATCTGTCCTTCTGGTTAGCACTTATAGATAGCACAATGGCACCCCACTCCAGTACTCTTGCCTGGAGAATCCCAGGGATGGGGGAGCCTGGTGGGCTGCCGTCTGTGGGGTCGCACAGAGTCGGACACAACTGAGGCGACTTCGCAGTAGGAGCAGCAGATAGCACACAGTTTGTGTTTCATTTTTTATCCATCTGAAAATATCTACCTTTTAATAGAGTGTGTACTTCTTTAACATTTAACATAATTTTTGATATGGTTGTATTTAGGACTACCATTTGATTTTATTTTCTATCTGTCCTTCTGGTTTTTGTTCCTTTTGATTTAATAGTTTTTATAATTGAATTTTAATTTTTTCTGCCTCTTTAGTTATGTCTATTTGCATTATTTTCTTAATGTTTGCTCTAGAGATTACAATATACATCCTTATATTTTTTGCAGTCTACTTAGAGGTACTATTGTACCACTTCATGGAAAATGTAGAAACTTTAACCATACATATCTATATATACCCTCTATCTTTTTAAAAATGCTTTTAGGTTCATATGTTGTATGTTCATTTTTATTCAGTTCAAGAAACTTTCTCTCTCACTCTCTGGTTTTTTTTTTTTTTTTGGCTGTGTGCATGCTGGCTCTTAGCTCCCTGACCAGGGATCAAACCTGCACCCTCTACAGCAGACACAGAGAGTTTTAACCATTGGACTGCCAAGGAAGTCCCTATACCCTCTGTCTTTTATGTTACAGTTGTCATGTGTATTATTACTAACAAGATCAGAAACTCCACTAGACAGTGTGATAATCATTGCTTTAAAGGGTCTTATGAAGTTGAGAGTAAATGTAGCCTTTTATGTTTGCAAGCTCAGTCACTTAAGTCCTGTCTGACTCTTTGTGACCCTATGGACTGTAGCCCACCAGGCTCCTCTGTCCATGGGATTCTGCAGGCGAGAATGCTGAAGTGGGTAGCCATTCCCTTCTCCTAGAGATCTTCCTGACTCAAGGATTGAACCTGCATTGCAGGCAGATTCTTTACTGTCTGAGTCACCAGGGAAAGTGTGAAGTTTTAGTTGTTCAGTTGTGTCTGACTCTTCGCGACCCCATGGAACCACCAGTCTCCTCTGTTCATGGGATTTTGCAGGCAAGAATACTGGAGTGGGTTGCCATTCCCTTCTCCAGCAGATCTTCCTGACTCAGTGCTCGAACTCGTGTCTCCTGCACTGCAGGCAAACTCTTTATCATCTGAGTACCAGGGAAGCCATATGTTTATCGAGATGTGTATCATTTTTAATATTCTTCATTTCTTCCTGAAGGTCTGGTGACATTTCCCTTCAATTTGAAGAAATTCGCTTAGCACTTCTTGTAGTATATGGTCTAATGATAACAAATTTTCCTGGCTCTCATTTATCTGAAAATGTTTTGGTTTTTTGGCCTTTATTCTTGAAGGGTGTTTTTGTTTACTATGGAATTCTGGATTGACAGCATTTTAGATGTTGTTCCATTCTATTCTGGCCTCTATGTTCTCTGATCAGAAATCAATAATTTGAATTTTATTTCTCTATTTGTGTTGTGTAATATGTCATTTTTCTCTCTTTGCTTTCAATATTTTCTCTCTCTCTCTCTCTCTCTTTTTTTTTTTTTTTTTTTGCAGTTTGACTATTATGTGCTTAGGCATGTTTTTCTTTATATTTTTCCCGTTTGAAGTTTACTGAGTTTCTTGAATCTATAAATTTATGTCTTTCACCAAATTTGGGGAGATTTCCTCCATTATTTTTCTAAGTATTGGTTCCTTACCATTCTCTCTCTCCTCTCCTTTAGAGATTCTGTTTACATGGATGTAAGATTTTTTGATGCTGCCCCACAGGTCCCTGAGACTGTATTCATGTTTGCAATCATTTTGCTATCTAGTCTTCTGATAGTAAAATTTCTATTGATTTCTCTTCAAGTTCACTGACCTCTGTCATCTTCATGTTACTACTGAGTTCACTGAGTGCAATTTTTAAAAATTTCAATATTGTATTTTTAGTTCTAAAATTTCCATTTTGTTCTTTTTTGCTTCTGTTATTTACTCTTTTAGCATAATTTCAAAAATTATGCTTAAACACTTAAGCATAATTATACTAACTACTTTAAAATCTTTGTTTGCTAATTCTAACATCTGAGTAAACTCAAGATTGATTTCCATTGATTCTTCACTTGAAAATGGGTCATTTTCATTTTTTCTTAACATATAGGGTAACTTTGGATTATGTCCTGGCTTTTGTGAATGGTATATTGAGGAGACTCTGGATTTTTCCGTATTTCTCTGAAAATTATTTGTTTTTGTTATACCAGACAATTAACATGGTTGGAGTCAAAGAAGTCTGTCCTATATGTATGTGGTTCCGAGGTCAGTCTAAGTTTACACTCAGAATCTTGGCTCCTCATCACTAGCTCTCTCCCTTACAAGATCTCCCCNTTTTTTTTTTTTTTTTTTGCAGTTTGACTATTATGTGCTTAGGCATGTTTTTCTTTATATTTTTCCCGTTTGAAGTTTACTGAGTTTCTTGAATCTATAAATTTATGTCTTTCACCAAATTTGGGGAGATTTCCTCCATTATTTTTCTAAGTATTGGTTCCTTACCATTCTCTCTCTCCTCTCCTTTAGAGATTCTGTTTACATGGATGTAAGATTTTTTGATGCTGCCCCACAGGTCCCTGAGACTGTATTCATGTTTGCAATCATTTTGCTATCTAGTCTTCTGATAGTAAAATTTCTATTGATTTCTCTTCAAGTTCACTGACCTCTGTCATCTTCATGTTACTACTGAGTTCACTGAGTGCAATTTTTAAAAATTTCAATATTGTATTTTTAGTTCTAAAATTTCCATTTTGTTCTTTTTTGCTTCTGTTATTTACTCTTTTAGCATAATTTCAAAAATTATGCTTAAACACTTAAGCATAATTATACTAACTACTTTAAAATCTTTGTTTGCTAATTCTAACATCTGAGTAAACTCAAGATTGATTTCCATTGATTCTTCACTTGAAAATGGGTCATTTTCATTTTTTCTTAACATATAGGGTAACTTTGGATTATGTCCTGGCTTTTGTGAATGGTATATTGAGGAGACTCTGGATTTTTCCGTATTTCTCTGAAAATTATTTGTTTTTGTTATACCAGACAATTAACATGGTTGGAGTCAAAGAAGTCTGTCCTATATGTATGTGGTTCCGAGGTCAGTCTAAGTTTACACTCAGAATCTTGGCTCCTCATCACTAGCTCTCTCCCTTACAAGATCTCCCCTTGACCTCCCAGTGGCTGTAGTTACTTTGACCTTTGTTTTCTGGTTCTTCATGCCACAAAGACTGAAGGTTTTCCATCAGAATTTTGAGTGTCCTTCACAGTGTTTGTTTCAGGCTGCCATCCGGCTAACAGCTGTAAAAACAGCTAATTCATCTTGTGATGCCACTTTTTTCCAAATGTCTGCTCTTCTCCAGAACCTGCCTGGTTTTGTTCATTTTCCAGTGTCTTCAAGCCACTGTATTCTGTATAGTTGTTATATGTAGGAAGGCTGAGTCCATCTGGAGCTACTCAACCATACTGGAAGTAAATGTCTTCCCACTGCATTTTGTTTACATATAAAGCCAAGCAACCCCAGTGAATTTCTTGGTACCAAAATCGTTCACATGTTGAAGCTAAATCATCACCTCTTCATAGTACTTGATTGCTATAGCAAAGTTCATTTGTGCCAGGAGAAGAGCCATATGGCTTTTGGGCTCATAATTCATTTTGAGAAATATTACAAACTTTCATCTCCCCATGATATACCTGGCAAGATAATAGTTCCTTGAAAAGCAAAATGGATAATGGGGAGAATGTGGGTGCAAATTACATTTATGTTTGTTCAGCTACATCCCAGCTGTGTGACCCTAGACAAATCACTTAACCTTTCTGAGCCTTCATTTCCTGATATAATACTACATATCTTTCAGAGTCAATAGAGGGGGTTCAATGACAGGATGCATGTAAGGGTCTCATATACCCTTGTTTTTCCTGGGAGAGTCCAGGTTTGCAACTGTGGTTCCAGTGTAATTATTGATAAAGCCCTCTTTCACTCCCAAAAATATACCTGTACTTATCAAATACTATTACCAGGTGGCGCTAGTAATAAGGAACCTGTCTGCCTATGCAGGAGACATTAGAGACCTTGGGTTCGATCCCTGGGTTGGGAAGAGCCCCTGGAGAAGGGAATGGCAACCCACTCCAGTCTTCTTGCCTGGAGAATCCCATGGAAAGAGGAGCCTAGTGGGCTATAGTCCTTGGGGTTGCAAAGAGTCAGACATGACTCAAGCGACTTACTATGCTCACACGCACCAATCAAATCAGCAAACTCTTCTAATAGTGAGCCTCTAATTCCTAAGGCCTAATGCCTCACTTCCTTGCTCCACTTTTTAAGAAAAGTGTTGCTCAATAAACTGTAAAACAATGCCTAATGTCACTGTGTTGTTGTTGTTTTTTTTCCTGTTTTTTTTTTCTTCCTCTCTCAGAACTGTAAGGGAGAAGGTAGCCTGCTTTTGAAGACAGACCTTTATTCCTGAGAATTATGGCAAATCACCTTATTTATCATCCCTCTTCCACCTCTATGAATACCCAGGTGGAAGCAAATCGAAGGGACAGAAATAAGGACAGGTCAAGAAAGGAAAATTCGTGTGTGTGTGTGTGTGTGTGAGTGTGTGTGAGTGTGTGTGAGTGTGTGTGTGTGTGTGTGTGTGTGCCGTATCTGTGTTCCCCCCAGGTCACATCTTGGCCTGTAATCTGAGTGTGTGAATGTATTGAGTTGGCCAAAATGTTCATTCAGCCACAACAAAAGTTTTTCAATAACATTGTTCAAAAACCTGAAGGAACTTTTCTGTCCACTCAGTAAAAGATTTGCATAGCTGGTGGAACCAGTTCTCACCCTTCAGCCCTCTGTTAGGTCCTCCAGAGCTAAGGCTGGGGTTGGGGCAGAAAGTGGGGAGGACTACAAGCTGATGGATGATGACTCTGTTTTTTATTTCCTGGTTTTTCTTGACAGATTTTCCTAGACAAGGTCCCTCTGGGGAGAGTTTTGGTTTCCATATATTTACCTAAATCACTGAGGGAGAGAACTCCTCTTAGCAGCTTACACACCATCTTGTTTAATTTTTTTGGCCAAACTTCACTCTTTAAGGTAAGTTCTTGCCTCTGGTAACTGTCATGAACTGACATATGGTGACTCACTGTAATTATGAACTCTTGTTATTTTCATGATGTGCTGTTTATTCTCAAATATGCTCTCTGATTTATTCTGCAAATCTCTCAGCACAACCCCTGGCTCTCAGCATGAATCAACGTCTACTTTAATGATGTTCCTCAGTTTTTCATTTTCACAGCTTCTCAGCTTTGGAAGGGACCTTAAGGATTATCTGGTGACCAAACGGAGGCCTCAAGATGTTTCAAAACCAGAAAAGAACAGCGAGTTCTCCTGATGAAATGCCATTTCGGTTTATCTGTGCTCCCCTCGCAAATCTCCCCTGTATCCTCAAAGCCAACATGCACATTTCTCAGGCCAATTTATTTGAAGCTGAGTGGTGTCCAGCAGGACACTTGCCTGCAGACATTGTTGCTCTTCCCCACCGCCTCCACAGAACCTTCTCTAAGGGCTTCGGTCCTCACCTGTTATTAAACAGAGAGGCAGTATGACGTAGTGATTAACAGCAGGGACCCTGGGGCCAGATGCAGAATTTAAAGCTGGCTGTGCCAGTGTCCACCCATGGGAATCGTGGGCAAGTTCTTCAACTCCCAGTGCCTTTGTTTCCTCCTATGTAAACAGGAGGATAGTAGTACTCACTGGGCTGTTGAAGGATTAAAGGACTTAATACATACAAAATGCTTAGAATAGTGCCTTGTACACGATTAACACCATGTAAGTGTTTGCATTGATTTTACTATTTGATTATCTTGGCGCACTGCCTAATGAAAAGCCCATTTCTTCAGCCTGCTCTGTTCCATCTAGCTGCTGGAAAGAGAGCAATCAGAGATGGCATGATGTTGCTGATGATCACTCTTAATTTTTAGTATTTATACTCCTAGCGACCCCATGGATTGCAGCCTACCAGGCTCCTCTGTCCATGGGATTTTCCAGGCAAGAGACTAGAGTGGGATGCCATCGCCTTCTCCTAATATATTTATTAGGCATTTTTAATGGAGAAAAATAGCTGGACCCAGGACAAGCCAGTTAATGAACAAATAATTATAATAAAAATTAAGAATGTGATTCATAGCACTCAGACCCTTTTGGCAAGCTTGTAATTTCTGTCACCTTAGATGCCATTATTTTGGTCTTAGCTTCTCTCTTTTCTTCAGAGAGGTGTGCTTGTTTTGTAAAATAAAAGATAAACCTGTTTAGCATAAATTTCACACCTAATAAGTCATTTTTATTCACTAACACCTTCTACTGAAAAAGATTAAAGATCTTTGCCAAAATTAGCCTTCAGACGTCATAGTGGCAGATGAAGAAGGATTAGAAGTAACCTACCATCAATTTCAGAACCGGAAGGGTCCTTATAATTCATTTTGTCCCATCTCCTCATTTTACCAATGAGGATATTGAGACCCAGAGAGGGGAAGGGACCTGCTGGAAGTGACACAATTTATTCATTTATTCACCCAGTTATTTATTCAACTAGCAAATATTTATTAAATTCCTACTATGTGTATTGTGTGGTGCTGTATGGGAGAGGGTTCTCGCATGCAAAAGGGTGACCTGAGGCTGGGACCTGAGCCACTCGTTTTGGGGGAGAAGCACATACAAGAAATGCCACAGTTTAACTACAAACCCTCCCCCGCCCAAGTTCCAAGTCTCACAGCTCTGCTTTCACACTACTTCTTGTAACATCTTTGGTCAAAACCTTAACTGTTATTATAACATATTACCGTAAGTGAAAGTGTTAGTCACTCAGTCATGTCCAACTTTTTGAGACCCCATGGTTTGTAACCCACCAGTCTCCTCTGTCCATGGGATTCTCCAGGCAAGAATACTGGAGTGGGTTGCTATTTCCTTCTCCAGGGGATCTTCCCAATCCAGGGATCAAACCTGGGTCTCCTGCATTGCAGGCAGAATATTTACTGCCTGAGCCACCAGGGAAGCCCCATATTATTAATAATACACCACCCTTGGAAAACATGTGTCTCCTCTTCCACCCCTCCACTAGCGGTGGCTTCTGGGAAGAGGGCCAGAGCCCAAGGCAAGTACAATATGGCTCAGGGGCTCTGGAAGCACAGAGGAAAGCACTCAGGAAAGGCCTCTGTAGGAGACATGTAAGCTGAGATGGAGGTCAAGTACCAGCTAGAAGATTTAAAAGCGTGAGGAGAAGGAGGGGTGTTTCAGGCAGAGGAAACCACTTCTGTAAAGCTTCAGAAGTGGAAATCAGTCCAATCAGATCCTAGAACTAGAGGGCAGAAGAGTGAGCAAGGGTTTAGTTCCTTTCTCTGAATGGCTGCCACTTTGTAGGTCAAGGAAATAAAGCCACAAAGTAGGTTAATTCAGTCCCAAGTCACTATGTGTTTCTCCCCCTTTGGCCTTCTCACTACAGAAAACCACATCTCTTAGACTAAGTTGGGAGGGATGTTAGGTATTTGGTCCACCTTCCCTCATGTTACCAGTGTCCCAGAAAGGGGAAGGGACTTTCAAGAAACAAGAGGGCCTGGGCTAGGACTGTTTTTTTTGTTTGTTTGTTTGTTTGTTTGTTTTGACCATCGGCCAGGACCCTTTCCTCTGGATCTTGCTGCAAACCCTCCTCCACATAAGAACTGCCCAGGGGGTTCCTCTGGGAAGGGAAGCACTGACCCACCAGGCTGGCTTTGGTTGAACAGAGCTGATCATGAACAGAAAGTGAGTAGCTTCCTCAGGGAGCCCCAGGCTGTGTTCATAATTCCTCATTTCTCAGTGGCTGAAGGGCTCAGAAATTATTTGTTGCTCAGTTTCTCAGTCGTGTCTGACTCTCTGCAATCCCATGGATTGCAGCACACCAGGCTTCCCTGTCCTTCACCATCCCCCGAAGCTTGCTCAAACTCATGTCCATTAAGTCAGTGATGCCATCCAACTATCTCATCCTCTGTCATCCCCTTCTCCTCCTGCCCTCAATCTTTCCCAGCATCAAGGTCTTTTCTAATGAATCAGGTGTTCACATCAGGTGGCCAAAGTATTGAAGCTTCAGTTTCAGCATCAGTCCTTCCAATGAATATTCAGGGTTGATTTCCTTTAGGATGGACTGGTTTGATCTCCTTGCCGTTCAAGGGACTCTCAAGAGTCTTCTCCAACACCACAGTTCAAAAGCATCAATTCTTTGGTGCTCAGCCTTCTTTATGGTCCAACTCTCACATCCATACATGACTACTGGAAAAATCATAGCTTTGACTACATGGACCTTTATACACTGTTGAGGTTTGTCATAGCTTTTTCTTCCAAGGAGCAAGCGTCTTTTAATTTCATGGCTGCAGTCACCATCTGCAGTGATTTTGGAAAATTTGAGGAAGTTTGAGGGCTTGGCATCTTCTAAAAGTGGCCCAGCAGGTTCTTCACGAGACATCATCAGAGTGCCCCACTTCTAGGCTTTCTTGGCAAGTCCTCGGAGGCTTTGCTTCCTCTCTGTCCTGTCCTGTGCCCGCCTCACCTCTCATCTCTTCAGGTGAGCCCCAGAAGCAGCTCCTTCCCAGCTGCCTGGCCACCTAGAGCCTAGGCCTGTGGCACATGGGCCAAGGCCCATCTCAATGGCTCTGCATTAGCAAGCTCTGCATCTCAATGGCTACATTTCCTTTAGACCAATGTTTATGATGCATCCCTGCTCTATCACTCACCAACTGTGTGAGTTTGTCCAAGCTTTTGAGCCTTTCCAAGCCCCAGTATACCTGAAAAATGCCTACATTGTTCCAGTGAGAACTGAAGATAATGCTTGTGAAACACCCCTAACAAAGTAACTGGCTCACCGTAGGTACAAGATAAAAGCCTTGTTGTGTGCTAGACCATGCAGGGGACACGAGGACACACAGTGCCTATATTCAAGAGGTCATGGTGTCCTGGGAGGACACTGTTCCAAGCTGGATGAAATGGCTACATTTCCTTTAGACAATGTTTATGATGCATCCCTGCTCTATCACTCACCAACTGTGTGAGTTTGTCCAAGCTTTTGAGCCTTTCCAAGCCCCAGTATACCTGAAAAATGCCTACATTGTTCCAGTGAGAACTGAAGATAATGCTTGTGAAACACCCCTAACAAAGTAACTGGCTCACCGTAGGTACAAGATAAAAGCCTTGTTGTGTGCTAGACCATGCAGGGGACACGAGGACACACAGTGCCTATATTCAAGAGGTCATGGTGTCCTGGGAGGACACTGTTCCAAGCTGGATGATAATCAACCAGCTTCCATTGCCAATGAGGATGCAACGGGAAGAGGCTGTAAGTAACCCATGATGAGTTGATGCTCCTTATAAGGAGTTCAGTTCAGTTCAGTCGCTCAGTCATGTCCGATTCTTTGCGACCCCATGAATGGCAACATGCCAGGCCTCCCTGTCCATCACCAACTCCCGGAGTTCACTCAAACTCATATCTATCAAGCCGGTGATGCCATCCAGCCATCTTATCCTCTGTCATCCCCTTCTTCTCCTGCCCCCAACCCTCCCAGCATCAGAGTCTTTTCCAATGAGTCAACTCTTCACATGAGGTGGCCAAAGTACTGGAGCTTCAGCTTTAGCATCATTACTTCCAAAGAAATCCCAGGGCTGATCTCCTTCAGAATGGACTGGTTGGATCTCCTTGCAGTCCAAGGGACTCTCAAGAGTCTTCTCCACACCACAGTTCAAAAGCACCAATAAGGAGAGGCTCTCTTAAAGAAAGTAAGGATGGGTGAGGGTTAGAATTGGGATAAACTGCATCATGTCAACCCATTCCAGTGTTCTTTCCTGGAGAATCCCAGGGACAAGGGAGCCTGGTGAGCTGCCATCTATGGGGTCGCACAGAGTCAGACATGACTGAAACGACTTAGCAGCAGCAGCAGCAGCAGGGTCATATCAGAGTCTGGAATTCACTAGCAGGCAATAGCTGAACTTTGTTGCAGGTGCAAAACCAGTGCTCATAGGATAGATATTTGGGATATGGCTGGAAATTGGTCCAGCTGTGTATAATTTAGACCTGATGTGAAGACAGGAGATGAGCTAGATTATCTCTGAAACTTCCCTCTTAACTTGTGATTTTATTTTCCACATGTCTATAACTAATGCGTGCAGTACTTCAAAATTCTAGACTGATGATTAACATGCCAGAAGTTAGAAAGGTAGGACCTGAACTCCTCTTCCTTGTATGTTTCATCTGCAGACCAAAAACATCACAAAAATATTAACCACATATGTTGTGAGTGCCAGCATTTCTGATATATCCATTCAAAACTTGGCAGACCCAGTGGTTATTACTCTGCAGCATGTTCAAGGAAACCGGGTAACATATCCATTTTCATCTCAAAATATAAGGCCTCAGAACCCCTCCCTGATTCTCCTGTTAAAAATAATTGGCTACTTAACAGATGTGATTCCAAGATATAACGAAGATTGTTCCCTTCCAGGTAGCAGAGGTGTATTGTAATTGGGGACTTTAGAAATAACGCCTTAGTCCAAAGAGATAAGTAGCAGCAGGTTTCCAGTGCTGTGGCAGATTGGCAGGGGAGTGACTGAGGGCGAGTGGATCTTTTGGTTTTCCCATCACTCTAAATGATATTTAATTCCATTTATTTTTGAGAAAAGCAAACAAGTTAATTCAACATAGTGAAACATTTTTATCCTTTGAATTTCCTTTAATGAAGAGCATTAAAATATGTATTAATTATCACCAAAGAATTAAAGCCATAGTCATATGGCATAACATAAGGTATATATTACTAAATGCTCAAATTTAGCCATGATATAAGAATGAACTACTATTCCATTCTTTGATGTTAATCTATGTCCAGTGTGGAGTCTTAATAGCTTCCTACATTGCCAATCTAAAAGACCATATGGTACAGCATATTTTTCACAGGTCTTAATTCTAGAAGGAAAAAAGGAAGAGTGGGAGAAGGAGTTATTTTTAAAAGATACCAAATGAAATATATTTAACCAGTAAGATCTTTTAATTCTGGCTGTGCCACAGCTCCCCAGGCATCCCCAGTAACCAATTTCTAATTGCCATCCAGCTCCTTGGAGGTTGCAGGAGCTGGTGAGGCTTTAGGAATGCTCACTAGACCTGATGAGGAGGCGGATTAATCTTTTTTTATTTTAAAATTTATTTATTTTATTTTTGGCTGTGCTGGGTCTTTGTTGCAGTATGGGCTTTTCTTTAGTTGTGGAGAGCGGGGGCCGTTATCTGGTTGCAGTGCTTGGGCTTCTCATTGCAGTGGCTTCCGTTGAGGAGCACAGGGTCTATGTGGGCTTAGTAGTTTTGGCTCTTGGACTCTAGAGCATAGGCTCAGTAGCTGTGGCTCATTGGCTTAGTTGCTCCACAGCATGTGGAATCTTCCTGGATCAGGGATCAAACCCATGTCACACCAGCAGGCATATTCTTTACCCCTGAGTCGCCTAGGAAGGCTGAGGCATCTGAATATTGTATCCATAAGGCAAGGAGATCCAACCAGTCCATTCTGAAGGAGATCAGCCCTGGGATTTCTTTGGAAGGAATGATGCTAAAGTTGAAACTCCAGTACTTTGGCCACCTCATGCGAAGAGTTGATTCATTGGAAAAGACCCTGATGCTGGGAGGGATTGGGGGCAGGAGGAGAAGGGGATGACCGAGGATGAGATGGCTGGATGGCATCAATGACTCAATCAACGTGAGTCTGAGTGAACTCCGGGAGTTGGTGATGGACATGGAGGCCTGGTGTGCTGCAATTCATGGGGTCGCAAAGAGTCGGACACGACTGAGCGACTGAACTGAACTGAACTGAAGGCTTGATCTCAGCTATGAGCCCCAAATTCCAGAATTTCACAAGAAGCACCTACTGCACATCAGAGCCACTCCAATTCTCCTCCTGGGCCTTGTACCAGGAAGACATGGCAAATTCTCACTTTACCAAAGATATTAAAGGATACATACCAATCACTATGTAGCACTAACATATTGTTTTGTTACTCACTTGTAAACCCCAAGATACTTGGAGTTTATTTTAAAACGGCTTACAAATGGTGTGTGTGTGTGTGTGTGTGTGTGTGTCTACTCTTTGAGAAAACATCAAGAAGAAAAGACTTGTATGTAGTTGTCATTATTTGGTGACAGTCACAAGGAAAGCTATTTGCCTGTGATTTTTCTTTTTTCTAGAATTATGATCAAGTTCGCTGTGCCTTTTGGGACTTTGAGAATAACAGTAAGTAATTTTCATAGCAAGCTTTGGCTTTCACTCTCAATGAGACTTTGTCCCTGACCACGTTGCTATTTGGGAGTTACATGGGAGCAAGTTGTACTGAGGCTACTGTCTTAACAGACCCTACAGGGAACTCCGAATGACCAAGATATGAATATGCTTCATATCTAATTAAGGCATGGGAGTTTCATTTTTAAAACTTTCTTTTTGAAAAAAAGACTTATTTGGGAGATTAGAAAGAAAGCACATAACCCAGCAAACTGGAAGAAAGAAAGTTGGAAAACAGCAGTACAGAACAGCCTTGAACTGTTTGAAGAAAGCTGAGGAATGAAGATCTGGCTCTTTATCTGAGCTTTCCCATGAGATCTGCCAGGTCTACTATCTCCTCTGTTTTCCCTCTTCTTTTCTATATCGACTGTGTGACCTTGAGTGGTCCATTTACTTTCTGCTGTTGCTGCTGCTAAGTGGCTTCAGTCGTGTCCGACTCTGTGCGACCCCATAGAAGGCAGCACACCAGGCTTCCCCGTCCCTGGGATTCTCCAGGCAAGAACACTGGAGTGGGTTGCCATTTCCTTCTCCAATGCATGAAAGTGAAAAGTGAAAGTGAAGTCGCTCAGTTGTGCCCGACTCTTAGCAACCCCATGGACGGCAGCCTACCAGGCTCCTCCGCCCATGGGATTTTCCAGGCAAGAGTACTGGAGTGGGGTGCCATTGCCTTCTCCAGTTTACTCTCTAGGTGCTTCAATCTTTTTATCTTTTCATGGAGGGATAAGACATTCTGGTTGGTCTCTAAGGACCCTTCGTACCTGATTGAGTATGAGTCTTTGGAGACCTAAGAGAGGGAGTCATGGAAATAATGCCATTTGCAGCAACATAAATGGACTTAGAGAAGTGCTAAATGTGTGAAGTAAGTCAGACAGAGAAAGAAATATCACATGATATCACTCATATGTGAAATCTAAAAAAAAGGACTATAAGTGAACTTATCTACAAAGCAGAAATAGAATCCCAGATGTAGAAAACAAACTTATGGTGTACCAGGGGGTAAGCTGGATACATTGGGAGTTTGGGATTGGCATATACACACTACGATATATAAAATAGTTAACTAATAAGGACCTACTGTATAGCGCAGGGAACTCTACTCAATACTCTGTAATGGCCTATATGGGGAAAAAATCTAAAAAAGAGTGGATATATGTGTATGTATGTCTGATTCACTTTGCTGGACATCTGAAACTAACACATTGTGAATCAACTATACTCTGATAAAAATTTTAAAAATAGAGAGAAGGGGTGATGGAAAGGGATTGCTGAATGGGTTCCTCTTAAGCTTGCCATTGCCACTGGAATCTGTAGGGAGGTAGCCCAATCTCAGAAAATTCCCACACAGAAGCAATTGCTCCTGGAATGCCAGGAGTGTCTCTGGGAGCAGTCTTTCCAACTGAGGAAGCTCTGTCTGGGATGGTTCCTTTTTTAGTATCCTTGAAATTCTGGGGTGGAAGAAGGGAATACTACTTTCTTACAACAGAGATATCACTGTCCTTTCCTGGTCCCCTTCAAATCGTTCAGGGTAAGATTTCTGTAAAATGATAAGCTTTGTCCCCCACAGCCTCAATAAGCTGACCTGTGTGTTCATTAATATCCATTTATGGGCTCCTTCCGGAGAAGGCAATGGCAACCCACTCCAGTATTCTTGCCTGGAAAATCCCATGGAGAGAGGAGCCTGGTAGGCTGCAGTCTATGGGGTGGCTAAGAGTCGGGCACGACTGAGCTACTTCACTTTCACTTTTCACTTTCATGCATTGGAGAAGGAAATGGCAACCCACTCCACTGTTCTTGCCTGGAGAATCCCGGGATGGGGGAGCCTGGTGTGCTGCTGTCTATGGGATCACACAGAGTCAGACACGACCGAAGCGACTTAGCAGCAGCAGCAGCAGCATGGGCTCCTTCCAGGTCATCTTTTGCCCCCACCCTCTGCCCATGGATATAGAGCTTCTGGAATCTCTTAGTGTTATCCTGGATGGACAATTTTTAACCACACTTAGCTGCCTGCCCTAGGAGAACCCCTGTAGTCTAGTACTCCTCTAGAGGTTTAACTCTAAATGTCATATAGTACCCAAGATCAAGAGAAGGCAATGGCACCCCACTCAGTACTCTTGCTTGGAAAATCCCATGGATGGTGGAGCCTGGTGGGCTGCCATCTATGGGGTCTCATAGAGTCGAACACAACTGAAGCGACTTAGCAGCAACCCAAGATCCACAGGTTCTAAAGGTATGTGGGTTAGTTCTAGAAGCCTGAATGTGCTCAGTAGTGAGAAACTAGGCAGGTGTCAAGTAGACCAGAGGCTTTAATTGGCCCTAAGGAGTTCTAGACCATAATCTGACTTGAATGCAAAACACTTGAGACCATTTGAATTCTAGGTTGAGCTGGTTGTTTCAAATGTTTATTCCAGGCCCATTGAGGAACCCCACGCGTCAGCCTGTATTCCATAGCTCAAACGCTTCAAAAAGTTCTAAATCTGTTTCCTCTTTGGGCTACTTGAAAAAAACAGTCCTTACTCTGTCACTCCAACATAGTGGCAGGACTGTTGTTAATTATTACAGTCTGTCCTAATCTGCAGAAGAACAGGAAAAGTGAGAACCAAAGAAGTTATGCCATTTATGAAGTCCTCCACAAGTCAGTTCTGCCTATTAGGATTAATTTAATTTCAGTGTTCAATTATACTGCTATCCTGCTGTCTTAACAAACAATACTAATTATAGCACACATTGGAAAGGTACATATAATGAAAAGTTAAACATTTCTGAGAAAAGCAAAATTGCTTTAAAATTCCCTTCTGTCACTTGCAGATGGGCAAGGTGGATGGAACTCATAGGCTATAACATGAAGGAAACAAACGTAAGTTACACAATCTCTCAATGTGATCACCTTACCCATTTCGGAGTCTTAATGGTGAGTTGTCTCTGTGTGAAGTGTTAGTCGCTCAGACATGTTGGATTCTTTGAAACCCTGTGGACTGTAGCCCACCAAGCTCTTCTGTCCATGGAATTCTCCAGGCAACAATACCAGAGTGGGTAGCCATTCTCTTCTCCAGGGGATCTTCCCAAACCAGGGATCAAACCCAGGTCTCCTGCACTGCAGGCAGATTCCTTACCATCAGAGCCACCAGGGAAGCCTGGTTGCCTCTTAATAGAGTTTTGACAACTTTTATTAGATTACAGACTAGGAATATATGTATGAACTAAGTTATGGAAAAGTGGCGTGCAAGTGGAAAAAAGCCCCCCATCTTGTTCATTCAAAGTAGAGCAAATTGAAATGAATGTTTTTTTTCTTGTAAAATTAATGCCGATTTCTCAAAATTCAAACTTTACAGAAAAGGTTCCTATAATCCCCCTCCAAAGAAATCACATTAACACCTTTATGTGTGTTCTTTCAGATTCTTTCCCTATATATGTATATTAATATATCTTTTGGTTTTTAAAAAATGAGATCAAATTATACATACTTTTCTTACTACTTGCTTTTCACTTAACAATATATATATTGGACACCTTTCAGGCAAACATATGTCTGTCTACTTAAATTTTTAAAAATATTTTTATGGTATTCCACTGTGTGAATTTAACACAGTGGAATTTAACCAGTCTGCTACAGTAAGCATTTGAGTTGTTACTGTTTTTCTCCATTATGAATAATGCTATAGTACACATTTTTATTTATTAGATGACACCACCCTTATGGCAGAGAGTGAAGAGGAACTAAAAAGCGTCTTGATGAAAGTGAAAGAGGAGAGTGAAAAAGTTGGCTTAAAGCTCAACATTCAGAAAACGAAGATCACGGCATCTGGCCCCATCACTTCATGGGAAATAGATGGGGAAACAGTGTCAGACTTTATTTTTTGGGCTCCAAAATCACTGCAGATGGTGATTGCAGCCATGAAATTAAAAGACACTTACTCCTTGGAAGGAAAATTATGACCAACCCAGATAGCATATTGAAAAGCAGAGACATTACTTTGCCATCAAAAATCCATCTAGTCAAGGCTATGCTTTTTCCAGCGGTCACGTATGGATGTGAGAGTGGGACTGTGAAGAAAGCTGAGTGCCGAAGAATTGATGCTTTTGAACTGTGGAGTTGGAAAAGACTCTTGAGAGTCCCTTGAACTGCAAGGAGATCCAACCAGTCCATTCTGAAGGAGATCAGCCCTGGGTGTTCTTTGGAAGGACTGATGCTAAAGCTGAAACTCCAGTACTTTGGCCACCTCATGTGAAGAGTTGACTCATTGGAAAAGACTCTGATGCTGGGAGGGATTGAGGGCAGGAGGAGAAGGGGATGACAGAGAATGAGATGGCTGGATGGCATCACCGACTAGATGGACATGAGTCTGAGTGAACTCCGGGAGTTGGTGATGGACAGGGAGGCCTGGCGTGCTGCAACTCATGGGGTTGGCCACGACTGAGCGACTGAACTGAATACTGGTGTATTTATATACAATAAATTGATGGAAGTAGAATTGCTTCCAATTAGAATATTAAATTTTAATAGTTATTGCCAAATTGCAGTGTAAGAAAGAAATATTTATTTTTAATACTTGCGATAGTTAACCAAGCAAGAGTTTTCTGATCAACTTGCATATTCAGGCTTAAAGTCTTGGAGTAATTGTTAATCCTTCTCTCCTTCATTTCCTATGGTCCTCCCTAACATCAGGACTTGATGAGTTTTCCTTCAAAATGGCTCTCAAATGCATTTCCTTCTTCTTTACCCACCTTGAATGCTTTCTTAGTTCTCCTAAGTTACTGTATCATATTATTATATACTGATCTTTGAATATGTTGTGTATGAGTTGTTTCTTCTACTAATGGTAAACTCCCCGAGGGCTGAGAGTCTGTTTTATAGTTTTCTTTTTCTTTCTTTTTTTTTTTTTTTACCATGTGTACTCAACAAATAAGAGGTAAACCTATTGATACTTATTGAACTGTAAGAATTTTGTTTACCCTCCTGCAAATTGGTTAGCACATTACAGCATGAGTCAAAAGACCATGGTTCACAGTCTAGCTCTGTTACTAGCTATCTATGTGATCTTGGTCAGGTTATTTCACTTGTTTGGATCTTAAATTTGTCTTCTGGAATGTGAAAGATTGGAGTAGATGTGGATGTCTTAACCTTAGCGCTATTGCTATTTTGGGCCAAATATTTCTTTGTTGTGGGTGCTATTTTGTGCATTCAAGGTTGTTTAGCAGCATTCCTGGTCTCTACCCACCAGATGCCAGTAGCACCTTCTTCAGGTGTGACAACCAAAAATGTCTCCAGACGTTGCCACATGCCCCAGGGGAGAGGTAAAACTGTGTCTAGTTGAGAACTACCAGAGTAGACCAGCATTTGGTAACCTTTTAGGAGTCACGAAGCCCCATTGCCACCTGATGAAAAGTATGGACCGTCTTCCCAGAATGATGCACAAATACATTCAAGTAATTTGCACACCATTTCAAGTCTTTTATAGTTCTCAGGTTAAGAAATTACTGGTTTATGTGATCTCTAAGGTCCACTTTGTCTTTTAATTTTATGAAAATTATTGAAGGTCTAAGGGAAAGGAACATTTTTTTTTTTTTGATGTTCTGTGCAATGTTTTGGAACGCTCAGTTCAGATAATAATTCACAGTGCATCTCAAATTCACATCTATTAGTTTGGTTATATTTGAAGTGTGGAACATGTTAATGACAATAAAACCAAGGACTAAATGTTCTTCCAGTGCTGTTGATGACTCTCCATGCCCCATACACAGTAAGTTGCACTAGGCATAATCAATGAACAATATACAGTCTTCATACTCTGGTTTTATGCGAGCTTTAACAGAGATGCTGTACATCCTGGGAACCTACTGTTAGTGACCACTGGAAACTTATTACCATAAACTTGCCTAGCCAAATGTATAAAATACACACATTGCATTCCCTAGGATTTATCCATGTCTGCAGTGGATGTAGTAAATGAATGGATATTAGTGATTATAACATACATCGGATGTGGAATCTCCTCCATTTTCCTGGGAGCTGCAATAGTGACATACCTAGCTTTTCAGTAAGTTGGTAGAGTTTTACTCTAAGTTTAATTTGGTTTGATGCATGCTCTTGGCATTGTAACCTTGTTAATTTCATGTTAATTTAACAAAAATGTTCTTATTCATCACAATAGGCAGAGGTCAGATCCTTTAGATTATGAAGTTGCCAGGTTAAAAAAAAATCAAGGCTCCCCTGAAAAAAAGATTGTAATTGAATTTTTAAAACAACAATAGGTTTGAGATAGGAAAAGATTTCTCCAACAGGGTACAAAAACACAAAGTATTAAAGAAAAAGCTAATCAATTGGACTTCATTAAAATTAAGAGCTTTTTTTTCATCAAAAGATGCCATGAAAATAGAGAAAATGCAAGCCACAGATTAAGAGAAGATATTCACTATGCATATATCTGACAAAGGACTTGTATGCAGAATATATTAAAAACTACAAAGCAAAAAGCAAAGGAAAGACAATACATTAAAAACAGGCAAAAGACTTGAAAATTCTTTTCAAATGAAATTGAAAATTCTTGAAGAATTCCATGAAGTCAAGTGTCTGGATCTTTGAAATACCCAAGTAACTATGTGAAATGGTTCCTGTAGTCATCCTGCTACTTAGTCATATGTAGATTTAGTCTTGAGTCAGTTGAAGGAGTGATGGTAGAATTGTAGTATCCAAGAAAGTCTTTCCTTCCTTTTTTTCAAAAAAGGGGACTGCTTAGCTAAGAGAAGCTATTATTATTCTTATTACTAAAGGTCACCTTACTTGGAATATTTTGATTCTACCTGGAAAGATGGTGGGAGACTAAAAAATTTGTAACATGTACTTACATAGTACATATAAGGTAATATGAATAATTAAATTTTAATAGGCAGCTCTTTTATTCTTTTAATTATTATACATAAAAGCATGGCCATGCTTGATCAAAAGCAGAGACCCTGCCTCACATTGTGCCTTTTCCTTTAGCAAACTTCAAAAAGATCATCCTTCCAAAATCCTGATCAACTTGTACACAGCACTGACGCTAAACCTGGTATTTCTAGTCAATTCCTGGTCATCATCATTTCAGAAAGTAGGCCTTTGTATCACAGCTGCTGTGCCACTTCATTACTTTCTGCTTGTGTCTTTAGACTTGGATGGGCCTGGAGGCAGTCCACATGTATTTTGCTGTAGTCGAAGTCTTCACCATATACATTCCCAATTATATCTTTAAATTTTGTCTGGTTGGTTGGGGTAAGTATATCTGCCATTGTCCTTGATGTCTCTGTTTCAAGCCTGTGTCTGTCTAATTCTATCATACAAGTATTAGGGACCAAACTTTGCTATTATCATAGGTAAGGAATTAAGCATTGCCTCACTGGTTTTGGGGTGGGCATTTCTTTTTCTGTCTGTATTGCTCTGTAAATCAAGATTTGGACCTCTATGGCGAGACACTGGTTCCCATATATTTACTGAGTAGCTGCTGCTATACTGTGCTAAATGCTAGATCTATAGTAGTGAACCCATCAGCTTTTATCCTTCTCTTTCTCAAGTTACAATCCCAACAAATACACATGGATACAATGGGCAACACTGAGGTAGTGTTCCATGTGCCCAACATGGTTCAAAGCGTCTCATTTAATCTCAGCTTGAATCTTCAGGGCTTCCTTGGTGGCTCAGTGGCAAAGAATACACCTGCCAATGCAGGAGATGTTTGACCCCTGGTTGGGGAAGATCTCCCAGAGAAGGACATGGTAACATTCTCAAGTATTCTTGCCTGGAAAATCCCATGGACAGTGGAGCCTGGCAGTCTACAGCACATGGGGTTGCAAAGATTCAGACATGACGGAGCAACTAAACAACAGCAACAACCTTTAATCTTCACAATATCTCTATGGGAAAGGTTTCATCATTATTCCCACTTAACAGATGAGGATGCTGAGGCACAAGAGATTATGGAATTTGCCAGAATTTGCACAGCTAGTAAGTGGCAGAACTGGGGTTTGAACCAGGGAGTCTATCTCCATAGTTTGGACGTTGACCTCTAGGATGTAGCCAGATTGTTTAAGGGCCAGGGAAAGCACCTGAAAGATGTGAGAGGGTGCTGGTTCAGACATACTCCGTTTCACACCATGTCTTATAACAGTCACCATTCTGCCACCAGAGAGAAGAAGCCAGGAAGGAACTTAGCGTGAATAGTTCTCATTGGTTGCTTTCCCATAATTCTAAGTGACATGAACAGCTCAGCTATTCCCCACCCCTTGCCTATTCAAACAAGATTTAGCATTCAGAAAATGTGTTGGATCCATAGGAGATGGAAAAAGGCAAAAGAGCAAAATGGCTAGTGCCAGAAGGCAAAACGACTGAGGAGGCCCACAAATAGCTGAGAAAAGAAGAGAAAGGCAAAAGAGAAAAGGAAAAATATACCCTTCTGAATGCAGAGTTCCAGAGAATAGCAAGGAGAGATAACAAAGCCTTCCTAAGTGAACAATGCAAAGAAGTAGAGGAAAACAATAGAATGGGAACGACTAGAGATCTCTTCAAGAAAATAAGAGATCCAAAGGGAATATTTCATGCAAAGATGGGCATAATAAAGGACAGAAATGGTATGGACCTAACAGAAGCAGAAGATATTAAGAAGAGGTGGCAAGAATACACAGAAGAACTATACAGAAAAGATCTTAATGACTCAGATTACCACGATGGTGTGATCACTCACCTAGAGCCAGACATCCTGGAATGCAAAGTCAAGTGGGCCTTAGGAAGCATCACTATGAACAAAGCTAGTGGAGGTGATGGAATTCCAGTTGAGCTATTTGAAATCCTAAAAGATGATGCTGTGAAAGTGCTGCACTCAATATGCCAGCTAATTTGTAAAACTCAGCAGTGGCCACAGGACTGGAAAAGGTCAGTTTTCATTTCATTCCCAAAGAAAGGCAATGCCAAAGAATGCTCAAACCACCTCACAATGTACTCACCTCGCATGCTAGCAAAATAATGCTCAAAATTTTCCAAGCCAGGCTTCAACAATATGTGAACCAAGAACTTCCAGATGTTTAAGCAACATTAAGAAAAAGCAGAAGAACCAGATATCAAATTGCAAACATCTGTTGGATCATAGAAAAAGCAAAAGAATTCCACAAAAAACATCTACTTCTGCTTCATTGACTATGCCAAAGCCTTTGACTGTGTGCATCACAACAAACTGTGGAAAATTCTTCAAGAGATGGGAATATCAGACCACCTTACCCACCTCCTGAGAAATCTGTATACAGGTCAAGAAGCAACAGTTAGAACTGGACATGGAACAACAGACTTGTTCCAAATTGGGAAAGGAGTACATCAAGGCTGTATATTGTCACCCTGCTTATTTAACTTATATGCAGAGTACATCATGCAAAATGCTGGACTGGGTGAACCACAAGATGGAATCAAGACTGCTGGTAGAAATTATACTTTCTTAGAAATGCAGAGCTTATATTGGCAACCAGAGATCTTTGGTGTTTTATTATCTTTTTCAAAAATTTATTTATTTGTTAATTGAAGGATAATTGCTTTACAGATTAATATCTTTGTAGTTCAGTTGAGTTCAGTTCAGTCGCTCAGTCATCTCCGACTCTTTGTAATCCCATGAACCACAGCACTCCAAGCCTCCTTGTCCATCACCAACTCCCGGAGTCCACCCAAACCCATGTCCATTGAGTTGCTGATGCCAACCAACCATCTCATCCTCTGTCATCCCCTTCTCCCCTTCTCATCCCCCTGCCCTCAATCTTTCTCAGTATCAGGGTCTTTTCAAATGATTCAGCTCTTCGCATCAGGTGGCCAAAGTATTAAGAGTTTCAGCCTAAACATCAGTCCTTCCAAAGAACACACAGGACTGATCTCCTTTAGGATTGACTGGTTGGATCACCTTTCAGTCCAAGGGATTCTCAAGAGTCTTCTCCAACACCACAGTTCAAAAGCATCAATTCTTCAGCACTCAGCTTTCTTCACAGTCCAACTCTCACATCCATACATGACCACTGGAAAAACCATAGCCTTGACTAGATGGACCTTTGTTGGCAAAGTAATGCCTCTGCTTTTTAATANGTGATGCTTCCTAAGGCCCACTTGACTTCACATTCCACGATGTCTGGCTCTAGGTGAGTGATCACACCATCGTGATTATCTGGGTTGTGAAGATAGTTTTTGTAGTAAGATTTTTGTAAAGAGACATAATTAGTTCCAAAGATACCAATTGTAGCTTTGAATTGTTTAGTAAGTAGATTTAATACATTAGAGTTTTTCAACATTGTATTGGAAAAGAAGGAAAACACAGATGTATATATTTTTATTTCTAGATTCTTTTTTCTACAAGAGAAAACTTTATTTTTGGTACCTCTGTCTTATGTATGTGAATTTCATAATTTTTTTTATTAATTCTAGTAGTTGATGGGAATATCTTAGATTACCTAGGCTTAAAATCATGTTAGTATAAAAATGTTGTCTAATAATTTTCTTTTCTTATTGCTCAAAACTCCAATGTTAAATAATAGTTTTGATAGTTATCACTATAAGCTTCCTGATATTAATTGAAGTGATTTTTAAGTTTTGTTATTTAAAGTGATACTTTTTTTGATTACAGTAAATAATATTTGTCATATTATAATAGGGCTATTTTTGCTTATTTCTTTTTTACAAAGTTTATGGGAGGACGGCATCTATTAACATGCTGCTGCTGCTGCTGCTAAGTTGCTTCAGTCATGGCCGACTCTGTGTGACCCCATAGATGGCAGCCCATCAGGCTCCCCTGTCCCTGGGATTCTCCAGGCAAGAACACTGGAGTGGGCTGCCATTTCCTTCTCCAATGCATGAAAGTGAAAAGTGAAAGTGAAGTCGCTCAGTCGTGTCTGACTCTTAGCGACCCCATGGACTGTAGCCTACCAGGCTCCTCTCTCCATGGGATTTTTCAGGCGAGAGTACTGGAGTGGGGTGCCATTGCCTTCTCTGCTATTAACATGAATATTATTATTTTCCTGGGTGGTTAATTTTTTTTAACTTTTCCTCCTGTTTTATCTGTTCTGCTGGGAATTTATGAGGTTCTTTGCTTTTTTGATAACATTTGGACTTGATAATTCGGCAAGAATATATCTAAGATTATGATTTTCTCATTATTTATCTTTTCATTGCTGATCACTTTAATCTAGAGACTCCATTCTTTTTAAGCAAGTGAGATTTTCTTTGTTTACTTATTGCCTCTTATATGCTTCCAAAGATTTGCAGATTGTATGCTTCTATAGCAGAAGCATGACTGAATATAGTGGAATAGAATAGACTATTTAAAAGCAGTACAATAAATAAACTACAGTGGCTTGATGATTTAAAAATAAAAGATTGTTGGGGAAAATAGCCATAACCTTAGATATGCAGATGACACCACCCTTATGGCAGAAAGCAAACAAGATTAAAGAACCTCTTGATGAAGGTGAAAGAAGAAAGTGAAAAGCTGGCTTAGAACTCAACATTCAGAAAATTAAGATCATGGTATCTGGTCCCATCACTTCATGGCAAATAGATGGGGAAACAATGGAAACAGTGACAGACTTTATTTTCTTGTGCTCCAAAATCACTGCAGATGGTGATTGCAGCCAGAAAATTAAAAGTTGCTTGCTCCTTGGAAGAAATGTTATGACCAACCTCAAAGCACGTTGAAAAGCAGAGTCATTACTTTGCCGACAAAGGTCTGTAGAGTCAAAGCTATGGTTTTTCCATTAGTCATGTATGGATGTGAGAGTTGGGTCATAAAGAAAGCTGAACACTGAAGAATTGATGCTTTTGAACTGTGGTGTTGTAGAAGACTCTTAAGAGTCCCTTGGACTGCAAGGGGATCCAACCAGTCCATACTAAAGGAAATCAACCCTGAATATTCATTGGAAGGACTGATGCTGAAGCTGAAACTCCAGTACTTCGGCCACCTGATGTGAAGATCTGACTTCCTGAAAAAGACTCTGATGCTGGGAAAGATTGAAGGCAGGAGGAGAAGGGGACGACAGAGGATGTGGTGGTTGAATGACATCACTGACTCAATGAACATGAGTTTGAGCAAGCTCTGGGAGATGGTGAAGGACAGGGAAGCCTGATGTGCTGCAGTCCAGGGGTCGCAAAGAGTCGGACATGACTGAGCAACAACAAAATAAGAGCTGTGTGTGAAGTGGGATGCATAGGATACCTGGAAAGATAGATTTTACCTTCCACTGCCTTGTGAAGACAAGCTTCCCAATTAGCTACTCATTCTTTTAGTGAGTTCATTAATGTAGTATGTGCTTTCCTTGGATACACAGGTAGTGCTATTACCCATGTTAATGTGGCAAATGGAGACAGGCTAATTTTAAACAAAGCACAATCTAAAACATGGTTCTAGTATACGTTGGAACCGTCAGATGTACAAAGACAAAAATAGTCAATATTCCCCTTTATGCCTGGCAACCCTCACCTCGAGTCAACTGAAAGACTGAAAAATGTTGTGGAAGATGTTTCATGAATAATCCAGAAGGTGGATAACACACATGTAGCTAAGCGTGCAGGGGCTGGAAATAGCACTCAATCCCTGGGCATCACTCGTTCTCGGCTTCCTCTCCTGACCCTTCTTCCTTCGCCTGTTCCTTCCATGTTGGTATTCCCTAGGGCTGGCTTCTCATCTGTCTGATCTGCACATCCCATACACACTTGCTGGGATGCAGGGGGAGACAGGCAAGGCTAAGGCTTAGTACTTTTATTGTGCAGCTCTGTTCTGAGGGGGCAGGGTGCAAAACCCCGCACTGGGGGAGGTGATGAGAAACTGCATCATGACAGCCTTCCAGAGGGTGTGAGGTGGCAAGTAGTAGACGGCCTCAGAGTGCCTCCTCACAGGACTGCCTTGTCTTCTCGAATTCATCGGGGGTCACATGGCATTCCACCAAAATTCAGATCAGCCATGGTTCAGGCCTTTGTCTGTTTGGCCTCTGGATCCCTGCCGGGTTGGCCAGGGAACCACTGCGGAGCTGGCCCGCTACAGGGAGTCTCAGAGCATTTAAATATTAGACAGATGCAATCAACTGTAAGGAAAACAAATATTAGCCTCTGTTTATGTTTGAAGTTCTATCTTCCTAATGCCAAAACAGCCTGTTTCAAAGGTTTATTCCTTTATTTAAAACCCTGTCCAAGGCAGTAGATTTAGTTGTCCACATTTCTTAATAACCAGTGAAGTGAAGTAAAAGTCGCTCAGTCGTGTCCGACTCTTTGCGACCCCATGGACTATGCAGTCCATGGAATTCTCCAGGCCAGAATACTGGACTGGGTAGCCTTTCCCTTCTCCAGGGGATCTTCCCAACCCAGGGATTGAACCCAGGTCTCCTGCATTGCAGGCGGATTCTTTACCAACTGGGCCACAGGAGAAGCCCTATAATGACCAGTAGACACCTTTTTATTTGGTCTCAATTAGCAAAGTATAATCACAGATTGGAGACTGTTCCACAAATTTCTTCTTAAATGAGAGGCCTCCCTTCAGGGTGGGATTTTTTTCAGGGTGGTATTTTTTCCATCGACATAATGCTGGGCCCTGTGCTAGGTGAGCCACATACAGACCAGAAGGGACTGTCCTGTTCATCACAGGACAGGACAGTGGAAGTGGAGGATTTCTCAAGATGCTTGACACTCTGGGCTGTGAAACAGCTTTGGAAAGTATCTTACAAGACCCCTAAAATGTGTGCCAGTATAATGCTCCTCGTTCAGGAGAAATACATTGTGAGAAAGAGAGAAATCATTTAAGTTTTGCAAATGTAAATGTAATTGGATTTTTTAAACCCCATGTCTATACTCACATCACGTTTGGCCACTTTGACTGAACTGATTGCTTTATTATACTCAGGCTAAATTGACTGGTTGTTAACTGGTCGATCTAGTCAAAATGTCAAACTAGTAACGAGTGTGCAAGCAGCTCCCCTGTCAGAAAAGCACTGAGGGCTGCAGCTGATTGCCTATGCCTTTCCTTCAAGGTGACCTAGACAAAAAGAGACCAGAACTAATGGGCAGTATTGTAAGGGAGACAAATTGGCAGCTGATCATCTGAGCAGAAATGCTTGATGCGAACTTTCATTCCCATGAATGAGATACTTTCATTGCCAAGTTGATTTTTGGCACTTGTGCTATTTTTAATAACCGTGGGTGTTGTATTGGAGCCATTGGCATGCTGTTTAGTTTAGCAGATTGGAGAACTCCTAGAAATGTTTAACTTGGAAGAATTCACAAACATTTTGCAAACAATGGTATTTTGATGCCCGCACATCTGTGGCTCATTTAAACAGTGCCTTAGTGTACCAGCACTCACAATCATTGATCAGGAACTCTCCCCTGCTTCCTAATGGGATGCCTTTGGCTTGCTTCCTCACTCTAGGAATCCCAGCCATTATGGTGGCAATCATACTCACTGTGAAAAAGGTTCTGTATGGGACTCTGAGCTCAACAACTCCATTGTAAGTACCGGCATCTCTGCTTCTCCAATGGAGGTGGTCTCGACCATCAGGGTATGGTGAGGTATTCCGGGCCTGGGCCTTGGTCTTGAAACACTGGCTTCAGGGAGGAAATTAGCCTCAGCCTTTTTACTCTAACAAAGTAATGGGCGCACTGATATAATGGTTAGGTGTCTGAGGCGTCTGGACTCCATACGACCTTGGTCAACTTACTTTACCTCTTTTTTCCATTTCCTCCTCTGGAAAATGGGCATAATAATGTTTATGCTCAGTGCTGGGTGCAGATTAAAATGATGCCATGTATATAAAGTGCTCAGCATGTGGCCTGTTCCATGGTAAGTAATATGCATCTGGCAGTGATTATTAATTAATTAATCTATTTAAATAAATTTTTGGCTGGTAAAGAGCTCTCAAATTATGAAATGGAAGTATGATAATGATGTAGATACAATGCAAGGAAACAGTAAAAGAAATCAACATAATAGACATCGGCAGCTGTCATGATTAGAAAGCTCACAGAATGTAGGAGTTGGAGGAGCCACTATAAAGAAATACTGAAGTGGGTTGGAAACCTTTTCTGTATTTCAGCCACAAAGGTCTCCTAAAGAAGACTCCACCACTTTCCTTTCTAAATTGGCTTGGCCTTATTGTCCTGTTGTTGTACTTTCTCTTTTTTCTTTTTGATATACAAGCCCAGCTCTTTGGTTCTCTCACCACAAGTACCAGAGAATAGCCATTCAAATCGCTCTACCTTTCCAGAACCTTCTTTCACAGGCCTGTGGATAGTTACCATGCAGTCCTTCAGGCTGTACAATCTCACTTTATACTTCGAATCACTTTTTACTTATCCATTCTTCATTATCTTCATTCTCTTTATTGTAACCTCTCAAGTTCTTTTTCACTATAGATTTCCTCTCCCGCTGGACTGCAATCAAATGCACGAGGTCTTGCCCCCCAGACCTCTCTGTCTTTCATATTGAGATGACAGTTTCCAGAGGGTCAATATTATATTACCACTGCCAGCAGATGCCTTCTAATTATAATTCTTGTTATCCTTTCTTTCTCTCCCCTTTCTCTTCCCTTTCTTCTCATCTCCTCCTCCATCCTCCCTCCTTGCTTGTTTTGTGACTTAAAGGGTCCCTGATGTCTAATGGTGATTCTTCAAAGACCAAAAGCAAAAGCAAAACGTGAACAAAATCCACTCCACTCTCCCTGAAAATAACCCTTTCATATGTGAATTGGTGAGAAAAAGGCAGAGTACTCTTAAGAGCTTTTTAAAAAATAATTGTATTTTGAAGAAATAGTACATGTGCAACGGTATAAAATTCAAACGTACAAAAGGGTAGAGGATGAAAAGTAAAGTCCACTCTCAAAGCCCAGCTCCCCAGTTTTCATCCCTCTATGCAACTCTTATTACCAACAATCAAATTTGTGTAAATATTCTCCTGCACACTTTATCACCCAAATAGTAGATATACACTGCTTTGTACTTACCATGTCATGGAGATGATTCTCTATGCAAATATATATTGCTGCCTTTTTAAAAGAGTTTTCTATAGCCTTCCCTGGTGGCTCAGATGGTAAAGTGTCTGCCTACAATGTGGGAGACCTGGGTTCCATCCCTGGGTCAGGAAGATCTGGAGAAGGAAATGGCACCCCACTCCAGTATTCTTGCCTGGAAAATCCCATGCACGGAGGAACCTGGCAGGCTACAAGTCCATGGGGTCGCAAAGAGCGGACATGGCTGAGCGACTTCACTTCACTTTATAGCCTTTTTCAAGATTGAAGATGATATTTGGGGAACCTTAAGTTCTGGGGTTTTGTTGTTGTTGTTGTTGTTGTTTTACCACAACGTTGAACATCTTTATTATTATAAGCTACAGACATTTTGCAATAAATGCCCAATTCATTGCACTTCAGATTGGCAAATAAGCACATACAGGAATGCAGTAACAATATTTATTAAATCTAAATCTATTAAAAAATCTATTTAATCCAGTCTAGTTGATTTATAGTGTTGTGTCAGTTTGTGGTATACAGCAAAGTGATTCAGTTACACATATATGTAACAGTTTGCATTTGCTAATCCCAAATTCCCAATCCATCCCTTTCCCATCCCCATCCCCATCGGCAATGACAAGCCTGGGGAACCCTAAGTATTAGATTCTACTGGGAGAATTAAATGCATCCCTCACCCCGAATCCCATCCCACCCACACAAACACACAAAAGGCACTTGTATATGAAAGTATCCATACCAACATGAACAATATGATCACAGGGGATTTTCCTGGTTCTGGAAAAGAAGTCTCAGCTAAGTTGACACGCAGTTATACTAGTAAAGCTTGTCTATGTTCAAAAATCAGAGATATCAGGATTGGGAACTCATGTACACCTGTGGCAGATTCATGTTAATGTATGACAAAACCAATACAGTATTGTAAAGTAAAATAAAGTAAAATTTTTAAAAATCAGAGATAATGTCTGTAGTAACTGGCATATTATGAGATGAAGTATCTGTTCATATAAATTACTACATATTTTTTCTTTAATAGAAACTGTAGAGCCATTAATCAATCCAGTGGCCAGAGTTGCCTTTTGAAGTTTAAATCGTTAGCTGTGGTGGGAGGTCAAAAATAAACATCATATTTGAAAGCAATACAGTTAGAGCTGTCCTATTTTTGTTGCATTTTCATTACCTCTGATGATCTCATTACTGTTTGATATAACATTCTGAAAAGCCAGTCATTACCTATGTCTTTCATTGGGATATTTATCATGCAAAGCAGAATCTATCCTGCAAATAAAAACTCAGGTGTAAGCCACATTGGGGGAAAATATATAATTTCATTTTCTGCTGTTGAGGAAGAAAATAGCCTCCTAGGGAACTGGACTGAGCAGTTTCTGCATGCATAAGGCAGAGCTGTCCTCTAGGATTTCTAAATTGAGGCTGGGAAGAACCCTGGACCGAGGCTCAGGAGACTGGAGCTCTGGTCTCAGCTCTGCCCCCAGTGAGCATGAGTGAACTCTGTCGGGTTGGTTTACACAGGCCCAGGTGTTCTCACGTGAAATGAAACTGACTCAGTGATCTTCAGAGTCTCATAAAAAAATAGCAGTTTAAAACTAAACAGAGTCACAGATGTAGAAAACAAACTTACGGTTACCAGGAGGGAAAGAGGGGGAGGGATAAATTGTGTGTATTGACATATACACACTACTATGTATAAAATAAATAACTAATAAGAACCTACTGTAGAGCACAGGGAACTCTACTCAATATGCTGTAGTGGCCTATATGGGAAAAGAATCTAAAAAAGAGTGAATATATGTGTATATACAACTGATTCACTTTGATGTACAGCGGAAATTAATGCAACATTGAAAATCAACTATAGTAGGATGCTTGGGACTGAGGCACGGGGATAGTCCAGAGAGATGGTGTGGGGCGGGAGGGGTAGGGGGGATCGGGATTGGGAGTTCATGTACACTCGTGGCTGATTCATGTCAATGTATAGCAAAACGAATACAGTATTGTAAAGCAAAACAAACTGAAAAATAAAAATTAATTAAAAAAAAAAAGAAAATCAACTATACTCCAATAAAATAAGTAGCAGTTTATGTTTCTCTACCTCACAATGGGCTTCTCTCCTTGGTCTCTTCCAGTTGTTGGATTAAAGATGATCCTATCTTCTACATCTCAGTGGTGGCTTATTTTTGCCTCATATTTTTCATGAATCTCTCCATGTTCTGCACTGTTCTTGCTCAACTGAACTCCATGAATCCCAAAGCCAGAAGACTTGATGGAAGATGATTCTACAAGACCTCAAAGGCACAACTGGCCTGACCTTCTTACATGGTCTCACCTAGGGGTTGGCCTTTTTAGCCTGGGGACCTGTGAGGATCCTTTTCTTATATCTTTTTGCCATTTTTAACATTTTGCAAAGTAACTGTTGTTTCTCTGTACCTTCTGTGGCTCAAGCTAGACCTCCATCAAAGCTCTTACTGCTTTAGAAAATCTTACCTTTAGTCTTCAGTATTTTTTCAAAGGAGGAAAAAATAATCCAAGAGGCCTCTGCGGTCAGTGACTGACAGGAAGCCATTAGAAACATTGGCTAGATGTTAGGGCTTCATTAAATGAGCCCTTTCTCTCTTACTCAGGGATGTAGAGAGAAACCCAGATAGCTAACTCAGCTCCAGCTAGTTGGACATGTCTCTATGGAACACTAATTGGCAATACTTCCTACAGTATTCATTGCATCAATACATCATGCTCCTAAGTGTACAGATTCAAATCCTGTTGAACATAGAAATTACTGAGCAGTGGAAACATTCAACTGTTGACCCTATAGACTCTGGCTGCATCAGATATCCTCATATTGTGGGAAGGAACCTGGTTAGGAAGTTCTAGAGCCATAGAGGACTGAAGGTGGAGAGGAAAGAGCAGTGAGTCCTGGCAAGAAGCCAAGGTTCTGATCTTGGTTTTGCTACAAACCAATCTCAGAAAAAGTTACCACAGCTGGTTGAATTAGCTGATCCTAAATTAATGACTTTATAGCCCTTCAGTCTCTACTTTCTGGTGAAAGGAGCAAATGATTGCTGAAGTTATTAAATGGAAGACCAAGGATGCCATGAAAAGTAAAAGCTAGGGCTCTGGTTAACACACCTCTGAGTAATTGCTGCTGTTTGTTTTAATCTGATGTTGCCTAGTTAAAATTTTTGGCAAGAAGAGGCACACAGAATAATCCTGGGTGTCTCAAACTCCACCCCACACTATTATCCTCAAGATTGGCTCAGTTCATTTGGCTACTGGGGCAGGCTGTGAATCGACCAGGGAAGTCCATTGAGTTAGGGTCTCCTTTATTGCTCTTAGGGGCTTCCCTGGTGGCTCAGACAGTAAAGCTTCTGCCTGCAATGCGTGAGACCCAGGTTCGATTCCTGCGTCGGGAAGATCCCCTGGAGAAGGAAATGGCAATCTGCTCCAGCACTCTTGCCTGGAAAATCCCATGGACAGAAGAGCCTGATAGGCTACAGGACTCAAGAGCCTGATAGGCTAAGTCCATAGGGTCGCAAAGAGTTGGACACGACTGAGCGACTTCACTTTCACTTTATTGCTCTTAACCCTTTTACTGGAGTAAAGGGAGCTGGTGATCCCATAGGCTGCTCAGCAAGAAAGAGTACTATGGTCAAAGAACTTTGGGGAATGCAGAAAAGTACCTCCCTCACTCTTGAAATGGCACAATGTACCTTGGCATCTACAAGCTCTGAGAAATGCTGCTGGGGGAAAAACGTTAAAACTTTGTTTCAAATTTGGTGTTTTAAAAACCTCAGAATCCTTTATCATTGTGGTTGTTAACCCCTGAGGAAACTTGGGAAATGTGAATTGCTCTGCAGTTACTTTAGGCCAGTCATTTACAAGGTGCTGCAGGGGGTGGGGGAACAATTCAAAATAAGGTATACTCTTTGCAAGTCCTGTGATTCAAGAAACCATCTCATTTTAGAGCAATGAGGTGTATCAACTGAAACTTTTGGGGACTTCCCTGGCAGTCCAGTGGTTAAGACTTCACCTTTAATGCAGAGTGTGCTGCTTCCATCCTTAATCAGGGAGCTAAGATCCCACATACCTCACGGCCAAAAAACCCCAAAAAGCAATACTAAAGCAATGTTGAAGCAATACTGCAACAAATGCAATAAAGACTTTAAAAATGGTCTACATCAAAAAAAATCTTTAAGAAAAAAAGAAAGAAACTTTCTGTTCCACTGGATTCCACCAACCAGCCAATTCTTTTTTAAATTTTTTTTTTACTTTCTGGCCACACAGAGTGGCTTCAGGATCTTAGTTACCCGACTAGGAATGGAACCCATGCACCCTGCATTGAAGTGTGGAGTCTTAACCACTGGACTACTAGGGATGTCCTTTATATAGCCAGTTCTGATTGGAATATAAAGAGACACAAAATGTGTTGGTTTTGTCCGCATGCCGTCTTTATTCCTCCTGGCAGTGGGGACAGAGTTTTTAGAAGCGCTGCACATCACTGTCACATGGCTTCCTTTGAGGCCGCCAGCACTTGGTCGTATCCCAGATCACTGACCGAGGCCCTGGCGGTGGTTCTCCATTTTACTTCCTGACTTTACCTGGCCTCCACTGAGATACCCCGGTCTCAGCAGCATGATGCTTTGAGAACGAAAGTGCCTTGCTCTAGACTGTGTACGGAGGTGGATTCAGAACCAAACGCCTGTGTGGATTGCTTCCTAAGCAGTTAACTCCAGGCTTCTCTCAGGCACACGAGCTCTGAGAAGAAACACGCTCAACCTTATGGAAACAGGGATTAAAGCGAAAGCTGACGAAAGAATCAGAAAGCAAAGAAGTTTAGAGCTAAAAGCAGGGGAGGGGTGTTTGCAAAACAGCACGTGCTCCATTCTCACACTGGAAGGAGAGAGTCGTCTCTAAATGGGAAGCCTGGATGGGTGGATGCAGAATCCAGTGAGTTATCTCCTGAGGACGAAAACCAAAGCCCCACAGATCCAGCATCGACAGAGCCAGGCTGTCTCTGTCTGTCAGATAGGCTTTATGTCAATCACCAAGCCTTCCTAGTTCCGAGTCCCGCCTACAAGATAGAATGTACCATCTTGCAGAGAGGGGGTTTTCGTAGACATACACACGCACGTACACGTCCCAGACATTCAAAACAAGAATGCAATGAAACACATGAACAAATTAGCCATTTAAAAGACAGATGGCAAGTTTGCAAGTTTGGCTGAAGGGGGTTGCCCCGTGGTCAGGTGCGAAAAAATGATGCTCTTGATGAGCTATTTCTGAAGGAGGGATGCACAAATAAAAATACAGGTGCAAAAACCTGCCATCTTCCCTCATGGCTATGTGCTAGTGAGTAAGCAGATCAATCTGTTATTGGAAAGAAAAAGGGAGGCTGTCAGGCAGAGAGGGAGAGCTGGCACGCAGCTCATTGCAATTCACAGAATAACCTTTAAGTCTGAGAACTAGCTAAACTCCGTGCAGGAAATCAGAGCAGTAAGAAGGGCTGCTTATCACTGTGGCCCCCTTATTCCTGCTGAAGCTGAAGGAGTTTTAACTGCCCTGAGACCGAGACTGGGGTGTGCTCTCATCAAGTTGCTGGACTACCTTCCAGGTGGTTGCTGCTTAGCCAAAGAGGGGGTGCTGCTGGCTTCCTCACCACAGTAGTTCGGTTACAAATGGAGATAAACCCCTCAGGGGAGGTAGTGAGATTTGTCATTCTGTTTAGCCTCCAGATTGCTGCCTCCCACATGAAATCAGAGAGTCTCAGGGCTGGGGCTTGGGAAGCCAGATCTTCCCATCAAGTAACAGTAAGCCTCCACCTGAAGCTTCCTAGAGACAGAAAGCTCCCCACTCCATGAAGCAGAGCATTTAATGTCCCTTTTTTCTTTCTTTCTTTTTTATTTTTATTTATTTATGGCTGCACTGGGTCTTCATTGCTGTGCAAGCTTTCTGTAGTTGCGGTGAGCAGGAGCTACACTCTCTAGTTGCAGTGTGCAGGCTTCTCATCGAGGTGACTTCTCTTGTTGCTTCCCTGGTGGCTCAGTGGTAAAGAATCTGCGTGCAATACAGGAGATCAGGGATTGATCAGGTTTGATCCCTGGGTCAGAAAGATGCCCTGGAGAAGAGAATGGCACCCCCCTCCAGTATTCTTGCCTGGAGAATCCCATGGACAGAGGAGCCTGGCGGGATACAGTCCATGGGGTCGTGAATGAGTAGGACATGACTTATCAACTAAACAACAACTCTTGTTGCAGAGCATGGGCTTTAGGTGCACAGGCTTCATTTAGTTGTGGCACATGACAAGCTTAATTGCTCCTTGGCACGTGGAATGTTTCAGATCAGGGGCTGAACCAGTGTCCGCGGCATTGCAAGGTAGATTCTTAACCACTGGACCACCAGGGAAGCCTTTATGGGTTTTATTTTTATTTATTTAAAAAATTTGGCTCAGACGGTAAAGTGTCTGTCTACAATGCAGGAGACCCGGGTTCGATCCCTGGGTTGGGAAGATCCCATGGAGAAGGAAATGGTAGTCTAGTCCAGTATTCTTGCCTGGAAAATCCCATGGACCGTGGAGCCTGGTAGGTTACCGTCCACGGGGTTGCAAAGAGTCGGACACAACTGAGCGACTTCACTTTCAAAAAATTTTAAGTTGCATATATTTATTTATTTACTTAATTTTGGGCCATGTGGCATGTGGGGACTTAGTTCCCCAACCAGAGGTTGAAACCATGGCCCCTGCACTGGAAGCACAGAGTCTTAACCACTGGACCACCAGGGAAGTCCCTTCTCTTTTTTTTTAAATTGAAGTAATGTTTTGGGCTCCAAAATTGCTGCAGATGGTGACTGCAGCCATGAAATTAAAAGATACTTACTCCTTGGAAGAAAAGTTATGACCAACCTAGACAGCATATGGAAAAGCAGAGACATTACTTTGCCAACAAAGGTCCATCTAGTCAAGGCTATGGTTTTTCCTGTGGTCATGTATGGATGTAAGAGTTGGACTGTGAAGAAGGCTGAGCGCTGAAGAATTGATGCTTTTGAACTGTGGTGTTGGAGAAGACTCTTGAGAGTCCCTTGGACTGCAAGGAGATCCAACCAGTTCATTCTGAAGGAGATCAACCCTGGGATTTCTTTGGAAGGACTGATGCTAAAGCTGAAACTCCAGTACTTTGGCCACCTGATGTGAAGAGTTGACTCAATGAAAAAGACTCTGATGCTGGGAGGGATTGGGGGCAGGAGGAGAAGGGGACGACCGAGGATGAGATGGTTGGATGGCATCACTGACTCGATGGACATGAATCTGAGTGAACTCCGGGAGTTAGTGATGGACAGAGAGGCCTGGTGTGCTGCGATTCAGGGGTCGCAAAGAGTTGGACACGACTGAGCGACTGAACTGAACTGAAAGTTGCTGTACAATATTATTTAAGTTATGGGTGTACAACATAGTGATCCACAAGTTTTAAAGCTTATACTCCATTTTACCCATTATATATTGTAATATGATTACCATTGTAGCTTCTAATCAGCTCTGAGGGTGGGGGCAGGGTGGGTAGGAAGAGAAAGACAAGGAGTCAGAGAGAGAGAGATTGTACAATGTCTTTTATAATCTAATCTTGCAAATGACGTGCCATCACTTCTGCCATATTTTATTCTGTTGGTACAATATGGGAGAAGACTACATAAGGATGTGAATGCCAGGGTCTGGGCTACATTGAAAGCCATCTCAGAGGCTGCTTCTCACTGCACATCTGACCTCTCAAGCTCTAGGATGGATAGTAGCCCAGGAGGAAAAATATGGTTGATGTGAAATCTTGATACACTTTCTTATTATCACTACCATTGGGAGGGAGCTAGAAAGGTGACCTCAGAAAACTAGTAATAGCCTTGGGTTTCCTTAGAAGGAGTAGAGTAGGCTTGAGTCTAGATACTGGTGACCATGAGTGAAAGAAGCTGAAAGAGACTGACCTCCTCCTGACTTCGGGTTCCTCATTTCTGTGTTCCACTGTGCAATGAAGGAGCATGTGCGGAAGCAGTGGCAGCTGCTTTTCTGTTATGGGTGCTTGTGACTGGATAACACTTCTGGTAAGATGCCATTTGGGGTAAAGTTTTGACTTTTGCAGCTTTTCCAAACTGAGGAGGTTAACTGGCCTCCTGACTTGAGTTCATACAGCGTTAGCATCAAACGGAGGCTATTTCCTTGCCAGGAAAATGATTTGTACTTTTGTGTGGAGATGAATGAAGTCAGGTGAAGGATGTGATTTGGGCCATATTTTAACTTAGTGAGGCTTCACTTTTGGCCTAAATTCCTTGGACTGCTTGTCCTTGCTGTCACTTGAGTCTCAATTCAATTAAAAGAACATTGATTGAGTGCCTACTGTTTCCAGGCACTGGGTCCCAGGGGCTTTCTGGCCCGTAGCCAGAGTGGGAAACAAGGAGTGATGGTGGAGGACGAGAGAACTTGTCAGCCTCCCTAAGATGGCTGGTGGGCTGCCCAGATGCACCAAAAGTCCTTCCTGCACAGTGAGAGATGTAGTGGACTCTGGTGTTGCCACTGAAAAGAGCTCCAATCCAGGCAAACCAGTTTTTTATACATCCAAAGGCTCTTCCGTCCCATTTAGGTAGCTTCTTTCAGTCTCCATGCAAAACTCAGTTTATTGCCTTTAGGGAAGGTGGAGCTTGAACTAGAAGATTCTATAAGTAGCACAGAGATCCTGTTCCTTTTTGCTGGGCATGTCAGTAACCTGCTGGTCCTTGTACTAGGCTCTAGGGAAAGAGGCATCCTTGGTAAGTGAATTGGCTCTACCTGTACTCTTGCCTGGAAAATCCCATGGACGGAGGAGCCTGGTAGGCTGCAGTCCATGTGGTCGCTAAGAGTTGAACATGACTGAGCGACTTCACTTTCACTTTTCACTTTCATGCATTGGAGAAGGAAATGGCAACCCACTCCACTGTTCTTGCCTGGAGAATCCCAGGGATGCAGGAGCCTGGTGGGCTGCCGTCTATGGGGTCGCACAGGGTCGGACACGACTGAAGCGACTTAGCAGCAATAGCAGCAGTACTACACATTATGGTTCAGACTTACTTTTCACTCTTTGAGGTATCCAGAGTGAACAGTCTGTACATTGAGCTTAATATTTTGAAGAGGATTCTTGAGGTATAATCTACCCATTTGAAGACTACCATTTGATGAGTTTTCCATTTTTAACTGTTTGGGGTGTCGTTTCAGATGGCAGTGCCTGGTGTGGGCTCAGTGTCATGCAGAAACAGGAAAGACTGAGGAAACTCTTTGTGCACAACTTGTTGACATCATCAGTCAAGTCAACTACAGCTAGTTCCATTGTGAAATCTTTAGGCTCTGCCCAAGGCACTCCTAGAGAAACAAGCTCCCCAAATGGTGAGAAAAAGGCTATGCTACCTACACTCACATTCCAGAGACACTGAATTAGTGTGAGGCCACAGATGCGGTCTTAGGAAATGATTCTTCCTCCAAACGACATGCACAGGTCCATGTGTACACCCAGGCTCACTCTGGGCCGAGAAACTACATAGAAGCACATACTGAACGTCGTGTGTACAATGCAGTGGGTGGTTAGGTTAACGGAGGAGAGAAGACTGGAGGTAAACAAATCACTCATGGGTAATTGCAAGTGATCATCACACCTTATATGCTGTTCAGTGCAAGCCCCTATTTTACAGATGAGGGACCTTAAGCAGGAAAAGGAGAATGCTTTATGGACAGCCACTCAGCCCACCAGCAGCAGAACTGGGGCCAGAACTCAGGTCTTCTGGCTCCCAGGCTAGTTGCTCATCGCACACTCTCGAGAATACAGGCTGTGCTGCATGTCACTCTTAGATGCTCACCTTCTTCCACAGGAAGCCAAGTTTCTAGGTACAGTGACTGGTGTTGAGTTGGAGTTGGGTGTTAGGAGGGAAAGTGTAGCAAAAGGATTGGTCTGAAAGCCTAAGGTAAAGAGAAAAGCAAACTAGAGCAAGAACTAAAGAACTTCAAGGTGGTTATGTACTGACTTCATGTTCTGTGCTTCTGGCTGTATCGTACTGCAGGTTGTTTTCCTTTCTTAAAGACCAAAGTAGATTCCAGTCAACACACAGAATACCTCTGGTGGCCTGGCTGTAGTCATTCTCCCACCATCTCAGTGCTGGTGGTGGAACAGTCTCATCCACTGTAGTTTTCATTCTACTGGCTCCTTCAGTAGTTCTATTTCCAAGAGCTGCAGCCAATCTGGAAGCAGTTTGATGGGTTAAAAAAAAAATAAAAGCACCAAATTTGGAGTCAGAAGGCTTTGGCTTAAGCCACTAACTCTGTGACCTTGGGCACATCACTTCCCTACTCAGAGTGACATTTCCTTACCTTCAACATGGTGGAGGGTGGAGTGGGGGCCAGGATGGACCATCTCCAAAGTGCTATCAGCTTCAGGAGTGTGTGAAGCAACACCATTTTCCAGTGTAGGCTCATTGACTAGTGTGGGGATCTCTGTCTCCATTTCTGCCTGGTGGTGCGTATGAAGAAAATCTTTCCTTGGTCACAAGCATCCATCAAACTCTGGCCAGCTAACCTGAAGATACGTTGGTGCTCATATGGAGGCACTGATGAAGCATGGCACATGGGGGGCCGAACTGTGGGAGTTCCTTGGATGGTAATAGCTGTGACTGATTGGGGAATATTTTTCTAAGAGGGTGAGTTACTCCTGGCTCCCCTGCTGCCTCTTAGGGATATTGTTTCATTAGCAAATATGCAATGCAAATGGACATGTTTTTCTTTGAAAGAGCAGTAGTAAATACCCATCCTGGATTGGAATGTTGTTAGACCAAGTATAGACCTGGAGAGCCCAGGTGCCTGCAGCCAGCACCGAGATGCTCATTATCTGTGACAGTAACTCAGCCAGTGGGGCAGGATGTCCAGCCTTTTGGGCCACAGGTTCTAAAACTGCAATCTGGATGCTGCCATCAGATGTATGGCAGCCAGAAACTTGATTCCATTAGCGCTGAGTGGAAACTTGCACACTCTGTACCACTAGGCACTCTCAGATTTGAGAAACAGCTGAAACTTCAGAGCAAGAATGTCAATTTCATAGGGGATACAGATAGGTGTGCTATTATTTTATGTTGTCTCTTCCTGAAGGCCTCCAGTCTTTGCCCATGACTAGCCTCCCCTTGGTTAGGGTAACTGTGAATAACACAGCTTGTAAGTTATAATGCAGGTTGAACGGTTGCACTTGTAATTGCCTAACAATGCTGTCAGGATGAATTAATTCACCCCAGATTTAGATTAAACTATCTGAGGAAAGCACCACAACTTTTACTTCCTTTCTAATTCTTCTATTCATTCCTCCAATTGATAAACATCTCTTTGGATGCTACTATGTGCAAAGCATGTAATGCCACAGCTGAAAATGCTCTTTTTTTTTTTCCAATGCAGACTACTTGATGAAGATCCCAACTGTTTCTCTTCCTTGAGTTGTGAAGCTGTGTCTAATAGTGTGAGAAGAATATTACCTGAGAAAATCAAAATGAATTCCATTCACAAACAAAGATTTTATAAATAAATCCCGGCAGAAATCCCACTTTCCCCCACCCCCAGGTTGTGGAAAATGTTGAATTTGTAAAACTATCTGCTCCAACTTCGTATTCTAAATATTATTTTGCAAGGGGCAGAATGAGATAGCATTTAGTGAATATTAAAGCTAGAATAATTCTCCTATTCATTATAATAGTTGTTTCCTCTCTTTTGGTAGAGAAGACATGAGCCTATATTAGGGGAGAACTGTCCACAGAGTTGGAGATTTTGTTTCAAAAACTCTCATGTCCACATCCTGAAAGGAAAAAAAGATCATGGTCAGAGTCCTCACTGCACTGGGAGTCAAGCAATTTCAGGAGGCCCAAGTTTCCCAGGTGCCCAGGTGGTCTGACATGCATGCAGGAAGGAGAGAAGAAAAGTCACAAGGTCATATCTTTTGAGGAAAAAAAAATGCTATCCTGTTGGCTTGTCATGACAAAGCATCTGAAATCCCCATTATTCAGGTTACTCTTTTGATTGAAGCCCCTTGTTAAAATGTCAACATGTTTTGTGAAAATGGTAGCTCATCAATCCAGACACCCATCAGTTCCTTAGGGGGGATGAACTCAACCAAGACAGCCCCTGAGGGACAGCAGGCAGGGTTCTGAGCAAGGGAACGGAACAGGAGCTGTCTGAAGCCAGTGGTTCTCCCTTGGGAGGAAAGGATAGGTCAGGGTAAGCAGGACAGTAGAGGGATGGAGGCGAGAAGACTCACTGAAATGGAATGACTCTGAGGATGAATTTTGCCTACCTTGCTCTCTGTGGCTAAGCACAGTGGGTAGCCTTCTTGATCTCATCTCAAATGCTGTCACCAAGGCTTCCCAGCCAAGGCAGGTTGCTCACATTTGCCCTTAGGTATAAACAAGTAAAGAGATGAACATTCTGGAAGGAACACAAGCAACAAGTATGAGTGGTAGTCTTCAGGAAGGGGAACTGGGTATCTGGGAACCAAGGAGGAAGGGAGATTTTCTTTTCACCCTATATCTCTTTGTGTCTTTTGAATCTTGTGCAGAGAGAGTGTACTATTTCTTCAAGAAATAAATAAATGAAAATAAATAAAGGTAACTGGACTCTTCCAATGAGGAACAAGGAGATAAATTCTTGGGTTTCAATATCACAAACCGAGTTCCCCATTACTCTCATGAATGTGGTACAGTGGGCCATAGAGAGAGCAGAGCTGAGTTCATATCGCAGCTCTTGGCAGAGATATGCCAGAGATTCCTAGATGTGAGGCTTGGGGTAGTAATATTACATTCATCTTAGAGTTGAAGTGAGGCTTAAATGAGATGAGGGCTATACATTTTCTAGCACAGAGAAACATGATACAACTTAACCACTTTCTCTTCATATTGGTAACTCTTACCTACTCAGCTCTCACTCCCTCATGGTCCAACCCACCAGGTCTACTCCCATTAAAGCTGTTGTGTTAGCCCCTCTAAGCAAGATTTAACACTGACTACTAAACAGACTGGAACATTGGTGCTAGTCACTGGTACAAAGCTCTTAGACCCCTGTGTGCTCCCTCTACTGTCTCACGTAACAAAAAATTGTAGGTAAGCACTTAGGCCCCTGGATATCTGACTGAGTCAACCCTGGTGTCTATGAAATGTTGTCCTCATGAAATCTCACCTCCATTGTTCCCCATAGGGCTTTATGTGTACTTTTCTTTTTTTTTTTTTTTTTTTGGTAAGAGAAGGTGAGTGAGTGAGAGAGAAAGGATTGACATAAATGATGAACAATGTATCTTGCATGTTGGAAAATGTCTTTGATTTGGCAACATTAAGTCACTTTCATTCAAAAATAGATTTAGTGACAAGACTTGGGTATAATTAGCAAACCTATGCATATTTATGGGCTTCTTCAGTGGCTCAGCAGTAAAGGATCCACCTGCAATGCAGGAGACATGAGTTCAATCCTGGGTTGGGAAGATCCCCCGGAGAAAGAAATGGCAACCCACTCCAGCATTCTTGCCTGGGAAATCCCATGGACAGAGGAGATTGGCAGGCTACAGTCCATGGGGAAGCAAAAGAGTTGGACATGACTTAGTGACTAAACAGAAACAACAAAATGGATTCTGGAAGTGCTTTGATTTGGAGGGACCATTTGGGACCTTGGAAAATGCCCACGATTGTATTTACTTTCAGGGAGTAATAGGATTCTGATTGTTCTGCTGCTGCCGGGTGATGAATGAGCAGCTTGTCTCTAATGATCTGACATGCTGTCAAGAATAGAAACACCAGTTTGTAGAAAAGTTCATGATTCGTTTCACGACTACTCCTGCTAATTAGTAAAACATGAGTTTATGGCAAATTAGACGACACTGAAAGACTGTAGGGAAAACACTGATTAAATATCCTTCAGGTATCCTTTGGTTTACTCTTCCTAGATCCACAAAATGGCAGACACTTGCTTGAAAAAGGACTTGAGTAATTATGGGACAGAGACTCTAGACCCTTTAGGCTGTTTTCAATCAACAGTCAACCTCCAAGCATTCGTTGAGCTCTGATGAGAAGAGAAAGATTCAGACATATAGTACTTAGGCCACTACCCACTGCAGCTTACTGTTTACCTGGGGAGACAAGATACACACATTGGAAGAGGGAATGATTAAAGCAAGGATGTGGCGAAAGAGAAGTGCATCCCCTGCAGGAAATGATGTGCTGTTTAGTCAGGCTGAGAGTGGGGTATTCTAGGTTTGGGGGTGCAGTTTGGGTAAGGCAGAACTCTGTTTCTCAATACCACAGGTTAGTGCTCTTCATTAAATATTGGTTTAAATTGAACATCAAAAAAGGAAAGAAATAATAAATGTTGTGGAGAATGTAGCAAAAAGAGAATCCTGTGCACTGTTGCTGGGAATGTAAATTGGTGCAGCCACTGACGGAAAACAGAATGGAGGTTTCTCATAAAACTAAATATAGAGCTACCATATAATCCACAATCCCACTTCTGGACATATACCCAGAGAAAACCGTAATCTGAAAAATACATGCGCCTCAATGTTCACAGCAGCACTGTTTACAATAGTCGAGACATGGAAGCAACCTAAATGTCCATCACCAGAGGAATGGATAAAGAAGGTGTGGTACATATATACAAGGGAATATTACTCAGCCATAAAAAGGAACAAAATAACACCACTTGCAGCAACATGGATGAGCCTAGAGATTCTGATACTGAGTGAAATAAGTCAAAGACAAATATCATATGATATCACTCATACATGGAATCTAATTTTAAAAATATGATGTAAATGAACTTATTTATAAAACAGAAACAGACTCACAGACATAGATTTATAGAAACAGGGGAGGCATATGACATTCAGGGCCCTGTGTTGCAGGACTCTGGTGTGAATATTGAAAAAAGATGCAAAAGAAATCAATAATAAGTGGTAACTTCAAATACTGAAAAAATTCATGTCATCTAAATGCATAAGAAAACTACAGATGTTTCCTTAACGTATGCAGTCCTATGCAAATGATTATGCAAATTAAATAAAAAGTTGGGACTGGCAAATTCCCAAGTTTTCAACATTTACTTCTGTGAACCTAGTATTCATCATAGAAACAGGGTTGATGGCTTTTGCTCACACCTCCTATCACTTAGATTGGGGGGAGGCGAGCCTGAAGGATGTGCTACATTAACAGGGGGAAGGCACTCAGATCAGGGGACGTGCTAGATAGATGGTTAGATAGATAGATAGATAGTTTTCACCTTCAAAATGTTAGCCAGCTCATCCATCATGCTTAGTTGGTTTTGGACAGCAATGGGACTAGAAATGGAAATTAATCTGAGTTGCAGTGAATTTTGATGAATTCCTAGTTCATGCGAGAAAGATTAAAAAAACAACCCTCAGCCCACCAATTCCCAGAAGAATGGAAAACTTTAGAGCAATTATAGGGGAAGAATAAGAACCTAGTGTAGAGGCTCCATCAAATCCTCAGACACTGGCCCTTTAGGAGTAGAGACAGAGGGGTATACTTAATAGTGGATCAGACGTCCCCAGTGGGTGGACCTAAGAAAGCAGGTTGTGAAAGCTGTCAGTGAGCTGCATTGGCTTCTAGTGCCTTCCACCCAGGAAATATTCCTCTAGGTCTTTTCCCCCTCTTGTCTTAACCCTCATAATGGTCAGGTAATATACCTACTCCTCTGCACCTTGACTTTTTTTTGATATTGCTGTTGTTTTACATTTACTAATATATCAGTGTATAAAGAGCTATTTCTTTTAAGACTGCATGGTATTCCATTGTATGCCTACACCATAACTTTTAAAGCAGGTTTCTTAATGACAGTTTTCAAACTTTTTCTATTTCAAAAAAAATGTTGCAATAAATAGTCTTGCACAGGTAAAAAAAATTGGAGGGTGCACTTGAGGATGGGGGACTGTTTTTCCTAGTATTAGAGCTAGGGGCCGCACAGCTAGTGACGACTAGAAAAGAATCCCTCTCTGCTCTGTCTCCTTTTGACTGAGTCCAGAAAAGTGAGAAAATAAAGGTTTCACGGAGGTCTGACATTCTTTTAAGCTGTTTATCTGACCAAGCACTGCATGTGGGTCATTATAGGTGCTTGCTCTGGACCCAGTCCCATGCTAAAACACCATATGAAAGTGAAAGTGAAGTCGCTCAGTCGTGTCCGACTCTTTGCGACCCGGTGGACTGTAGCCCACCAGGCTTCTCCATCCATGGGATTCTCGGAGGCAGCAATGTATGTCACAGTGTTACCCATAACAAACTCGGACTGTCCTGGGGGTAATAAAACATCCACACCAGAAGCAAATTGTCCTCAGTAACATGTGTTCACTCTTCCAGCTGTGTGGTAGAGATCCTCAGGCATAATATATAGAGGTCACTTACTTACAAATCTAATTCCTCAAATATTTATTTTTAAATTAATTCATTTATCTTAATTGGAGGCTAATTGCTTTACTTGGAATCCCTTACAAGAAATGGAGCAGCCAACATAGTCAACAAAAGAGTCTGAATGCAGTACTTGAATGCAATCTCAAAAACGACACAATGATCTCTATTCATTTCCAAGGCAAACCATTCAATATCACGGCAACCCAAGCCTATGCCCCAAGCAGTAACACTGAAGAAGCTGAAGTTGAATGGTTCTATGAAGACCTACAAGACCTTTTAGAACTAACACACACAAAAACATGTTCTTTTCATTAGAGGGGACTGGAATGCAAAAGTAGGAAGTCAAGAAACACCTGGGGTAACACGCAAATTTGGCCTTGGAATGCGGAATGAAGCAGGCCAAAGACTGATAGAGTTTTGCCAAGAGAACACACTGGTCATAGCAAACACCCTCTTCCAACAACACAAGAGAAGACTCTACATATGGACATCACCAGATGGTCAACAATGAAATCAGATTGATTATATTCTCCGCAGCCAAAGATGGAGAAGCTCTATACAGTCAGCAAAAACAAGCCCAGGAGCTGACTAAGGCTCAGATAATGAACTCCTTACTGCCAAATTCAGACTTAAATTGAAGAAAGTAGGGAAAAGCACTAGACCATTCAGGTATGACCTAAATCAAATCTTATGACTATACAGTGGAAGTGGCAAATAGATTCAAGGGACTAGATCTGATAGAGTGCCTCATGAACTATGGACAGAGGTTTGTGACATTGTACAGGAGGTAGGGATGAAGACCATCCCCAAGAAAAAGAAAAGCAAAAAGGCAAAATGGTTGTCTGAGGAGGACTTACAAACAGCTGTGAAAAGAAGAGAAGCAAAAAGCAAAGGAGAAAAGGAAAGATATAAGCATCTGAATGCAGAGTGACAAAGAATAGCAAGAAGAGATAAGAAAGCCTTCTTCAGCGATCAATGCAAAGAAATAGAGGAAAACAATAGAATGGGAAAGACTAGAGATCTCTTCAAGAAAATTAGAGATACCAAGAGAACATTTCATGCAAAGATGGGCTCAATAGAGGACAGAAATGATATGGACCTAACGGAAGCAGAAGATATTAAGAAGAGGTGGCAGGAATACAAGAACTGTACAAAAAATTTTTTCACGACTAAAATAATCACGATGGTGTAATCACTCACCTAGAGCCAGACATCCTGGAATGTGAAGTCAAGTGGGCCTTAGAAAGCATCACTACGAACAAAGCTAGTGGAGGTGATGGAATTCCAGTTGAGCTGTTTCAAATCCTGAAAGATGATGCTGTGAAAGTGCTGCACTCAATATGCCAGCAAATTTAGAAAACTCAGCAGCGGCCACAGGACTGGAAAAGGTCAGTTTTCATTCCAATCTAAAAGAAAGGCAATGCCAAACAATGCTCAAATTACCACACAATTGCACTCATCTCACATGCTAGTAAAGTAATGCTCAAAATTCTCCAAACAAGGCTTCAGCAATATGTTAACCATGAACTTCCAGATGTTCAAGCTGGTTTTAGAAAAGGCAGAGGAACCAGAGATCAAACTGCCAACATCTGCTGGATCATGGAAAAACCAAGAGAGTCCCAGAAAAACATCTGTTTTTGCTTCATTGACTATGCCAAAGCCTTTGACTGTGTGCATCACAATAAACTGTGGAAAATTCTGAAAGAGATGAGAATACCAGACCACCTGATCTGTCTCCTGAGAAATCTGTATGCAGGCCAAGAAGCAACAGTTAGAACTGGACATGGAACAACAGACTGGTTCCAAATAGGATAGGGATTGGGGGCAGGAGGAGAAGGGGACGACCGAGGATGAGATGGCTGGATGGCATCACTGACTCGATGGACGTGAGTCTGAGTGAACTCTGGGAGTTGGTGATGGACAGGGAGGCCTGGCATGCTGCAACTCATGGGATCGCAAAGAGTCGGACACGACTGAGCAAGTGAACTGAACTGAATTACTTTACAATATTTATTGAGAGTCCATTAAGTTTGAGGTGCTGAATGAGAGAAACACTATTCTTACAATAGACTGGGGAGAAAGAAAACCAAATACCCAGTAGCAATACTGTGTACGATACTCTCATACAATTCGTGAAAGTCTCAATTTATATGACTGGTGGGGGGACAGATACAGCCTTTTTAGAAAACTGTTTTGTAATTTCTAGTAAAAAATTAAACAACCCTATGACCGTACAATTCTACTCCTAGGTATGTGCTTTAGAAAAATGCAAACAAATGACCACAAAAAGACTTGAAGACAAATGTTCATATCCACTTGATATTCATAACGGGAAAAACATGGAAAGCACCTAGATACTTATCAGCACCGGGAGTAAACAAATTGTGGGAAACCCAAACATAGTCATACTACATGATGGTGAAAAAAGAATGACCTATGGGTACACAGAACAACATGGGTAAATGTCAAAACTATATTGAGTCAAATAAGCCAGACATAAAACATTATATACAGTATGATTTCATGTATATGAACAGGCAACAATAATTGATGAGTATAGAAGTCAGATAAAGGTTATCTCCGAGGGAGGGGATATACTGGGTAGGTGCAAGAGGAAAACTTCTGGGATGCTAAAACTGGTATATATCTTGATAGAGATGTTGGTTACACAGGAATTTACATATATAAAAATTCATCCAGCTGCACACTTAAAATACAGCATTTTATCCACTTTACTGTATGCATGCTATCTCTCAGTTGAAAAGTAGAAGGGAAAAAGCTTTTTGGATGATATCTTAGCAGTGTCCATCCAAATGTAAATGTACATGTAATTATCCCAGAAACCCCATTTCCAGCATTTTATCCTAGCACAGAAATACAAAGATTTAAGGGCAAAGGTCTTTACTGCACCCCTGGAAGTGAAAACTGGATATAAACTAAAGCCCAAAAATATTATAATGGTTAAATAAATGTGGGCTATATATAATGTGAGATAATATGCAGTTAATAGAAAGAATGTTGCATCAATATGATTAATAATGTAAAGATATCTGTAATATATCTTATGCTAAAAAGCAAATTGCAAAACAGTACATATAGTTTGATAAAATATGTGTAAAAATAAAACTTTGTGTGTATTCATTTCTATATATATGTAACTCAAAAAGTCTGTAAGGATATACTTGTTTAGTCAATAAGTTGTGTCCAACTCTTTTATGACCCCATAGACTGTAGCCCACCAGGCTCCTCTGTCCATGGAATTCTCCAGGCAAGAATACTGGAGTGGGTTGCCATGCCCTCCTCCAGGGGATCTTCCCAACCCAAGGATCAAACCCCCGTCTCCTGCATAGGCATGTGGATTCTTTACCGCTGGGCCATCTGGTAAGCCCTGGATATACCCTCTTGTCAATAGTGGTTTACCTGTGGGAAGAGTGATTGGTGGGGACTTTCACTTTTTATTGTATATAATTGGGGATTTTTTAAAGTATTTCTTATTTATTTCCTTATTTGGCGGCATTGGGTTTTAGTCACAGCAAACTGGGTCATCATTGTGAGATGAGATGGCTGGATGGCATCACTGACTCGATGGAAGTGAGTCTGAGTGAACTCCGGGAGTTGGTGATGGACAGGGAGGCCTGGCGTGCTGCGATTCATGGGGTCGCAAAGAGTCAGACACAACTGAGCGACTGAACTGAACTGAACTGAATAGTCCATTGTGTATATGTACCACAACTTCTTTATCCAGTCATCTGTTGATGGACATCTAAGTTGCTTCCATGTTCTAGCTATCGTAAATAGTGCTGCAATGAACAATGGGGTACATGTGCCTCTTTCATTTTGGTTTCCTCAGGGTATATGCCTGGAGTAGGATTGCTGGGTCATATGGTGGTTTTATTCCTAGTTTTTGAAGGAATCTCCATACTGTCTTCCATAATGGCTGTATCAGTTTACATTCCCATCAACAGTGCAAGAGCATTCCCTTTTCTCCACACCATCTCCAGCATTTATAGTTTGTAGGCTTTTGATGATGGCCATTCTGACTGGTGTGAGGTGATATCTCATTGTAGGTTTTTTTTCTCTTCCAATCATTATTCTGTGATTTATTTGAATTTCATACTGATTATTAAAGATAGGCTTTGTTATAAGATCATGTTTTAAAATTTTATTTATTTTAATTGGAGGCTAATTACAATATTGTGGTGATTTTTGCCATATATTGACATGGCTGATTCATTGTAGTTTTGATTTTCATTTCTCTAATAATGAATGATGTTGAGGATCTTTTCATGTGTTTGTTAGCCATCTGTAAGCCTTCTTTGGAGAAATGTCTGTTTAGGTCTTTCCCCCACTTTTTGATTGGATTGTTTGTTTTTCTGGCATTGAGTTGCATGAGCTGCTTATATATCTTGGAAACTAATCCTTTGTCAGTTGTTTCATTTGTTATTCTTTTCTCCCATTCTGAGGGGTGTCTTTTCACCTTGCTTCAAGTTTTCTTTGCTGTGCAAAAATTTTTAAGTTTAATCAAGTCCCACTTGTTTACTTCAGTTTTTATTTACATTACTTTAGGAGGTGGGTCACAGAGGATGTAGCTTTGATTTATGTCATCGAGTGTTCTGCCTATGTTTTCCTCTAAGAGTTTTATAGTTTCTAGTCTTATATTTCTTGCCCATCAGAACATTACCCAGTTTCCCCCTCAGTCAGTCTCTCCCATCAGGAAGCTTCCATAAGCCTCTTTCTCCACCAGAGGGCAGACAGACTGAAAACAACAATCACAGAAAACTAACCAATCTGATCACGTAAACTTCAGCTTTGTCTAACTCAATGAAACCACAAGCCATGTCGTGTAGGGCCACCCAAGATGGACGGATCATGGTGGAGAATTCGACAAAACGTGGTCGACTGGAGAAGGGAATGGCAAACCACTTCAGTATTCTTGTCTTGAGAACCCCATGAACAGTATGAAAAGGCAAAAAGATAGGACACTCAAAGAGGAACTCCCCAGGTCGGTAGATGCCCAACACGCTACTGGAGATCATTGGAGAAATAACTGCAGAAAGAATGAAGAGATGGAGCCAAAGCAAAAACAACACCCAGTTGTGAATGTGACTGGTGATGGAAGCAAGGTCCAATGCTGTAAAGAGCAATATTGCATAGGAACCTGGAATGTCAGGTTCATGAATCAAGGCAAATTGGAAGTGGTCAAACAGGAGATGGCAAGAGTGAACGTCGACATTTTAGGAATCAGCAAACTAAAATGGACTGGAATGGGTGAATTTAACTCAGATGACCATTACATCTACTACTGGTGGCAAGAATCCCTAAGAAGAATGGAGTAGTCCTCATAGCCAACAAAAGGGTCCAAAGTGGAGTACTTGGACGCAATCTCAAAAATGACAGAATGATCTCTGTTCATTTGCAAGGCAAACCATTCAACATCACAAAATCCAAGTCTATGCCTGACCAGTAATGCTGAAGAAGCTGAAGTTGAATGGTTCTATGAAGACCTACAAGACCTTCTAGAATTAACACCCAAAAAAGATGTCCTTTTCATTATAGGGGACAGGAATGCCAAAGTAGGAAGTCAAGAAACACCTGGGGTATCAGGCAAATTCGGCCTTGGAATATGGAACGAAGCAGGGCAAAAGGCTAATAGAGTTTTGCCAAGAGAACACACTGGTCATAGCAAACACCCTCTTCCAACAACACAAGAGAAGACTCTGCACATAGACATCACCAGATGGGCAATACTGAAATCAGATTGATTATATTCTTTGCAGCCAAAGATGGAGAAGTTCTATACAGTCAGTCAGCAAAAAAAAGACCGGGAGCTTACTGTGGCTCAGATCATGAGCTCCTTATCGCCAAATTCAGACTTAAATTGAGGAAAGTAGGGGAAACCACTAGACATTCAGTTCAGTTCAGTGCCGTTCAGTCACTCAGTCGTGTCTGACTCTTTGTGACCCCATGAATCGCAGCACACCAGGCCTCCCTGTCCATCACCAACTCCCGGAGTTCACTCAGACTCATGTCCATTGAGTCCGTGATGCCATCCAGCCATCTCATCCTCGGTCGTCCCCTTCTTCTCCTGCCTCCAATCCCTCCCAGCATCAGAGTCTTTTCCAATGAGTCAACTCTTCACATGAGGTGGCCAAAGTACTGGAGTTTCAGCTTTAGTATCATTCCTTCCAAAGAAATCCCAGGGCTGATCTCCTTCAGAATGGACTGGTTGGACCTCTCTGCAATCCAAGGGACTCTCAAGAGTCTTCTCCAACACCACAGTTCAAAAGCATCAATTCTTCGGCACTCAGCCTTCTTTACAGTCCAACTCTCACATCCATACAGGACCACTGGAAAAACCATAGCCTTGACTAGATGGACCTTAGTTGGCAAAGTAATGTCTCTGCTTTTGAATATGCTATCTAGGTTGGTCATAACTTTTCTTCCAAAGAGTAAGCGTCTTTTAATTTCATGGCTGCTATCACCATCTGCAGTGATTTTGGAGCCCAAAAAAATAAAGTCTAGACCATTCAAGGATGACCTAAATTAAATCCCTTATGACTATACAGTGGAAGTGGCAAATAGATTCAAGGGAGTAGATATGGTAGACAGAGTGCCTCATGAACTATGGACAGAGGTTCGTGACATTGTACAGGAGGTAGGGATGAAGACCACCCCCAAGAAAAAGAAATGCAAAAGGCAAAATGGTTGTCTGAGGAGGCCTTACAAACAGCTGTGAAAAGAAGAGAAATGAAAGGCAAAGAGAAAAGGAAAGATATACCCATTTGAATTCAGAATTCCAAAGAATAGCAAGGAGAGATAAGAAAGCCTTCCTCAGTGATCAATGCAAAGAAATAGAGGAAAACAACAGAATGGGAAAGACTAGATCTCTCTTCAGGAAAATTAAAGATACCAAGGGAACATTTCATGAAATATGGGATCAATAAAGGACAAAAATGGTATAGACCTAACAGAAGCAGAAGATATTATGAAGAGGTGGCAAGAATATACAGAAGAACTATATGAAAATAATCTTCATGACCCAGATAATCATAATGGTGTGATCACTCACCTAGAGCCAGACATCCTGGAATGCAAAGTCAAGTAGGTCTTAGGAAATATCACTATGAAGAAAGCAGGTGGAGGTGATGGAATTCCAGTTAAGCTATTTCAAATCCTAAAAGATGATGCTGTGAAAGTGCTGCACTCAATATGCCAGCAAATTTGGAAAACTCAGCAGTGGCCACAGGAATGGAAAAGGTCAGTTTTCATTCCAATCCCAAAGAAAGGCAATGCCAAAGAATGCTCAAACTACTGCACAATTGCACTCATCTCACAAGCTAGCAAAATAATGCTCAAAATTTTCCAAGCCAGGCTTCAATAGTAGGTGAACCGTGAACTTCCAGATGTTCAAGCTGGTTTTAGAAAAGGCAGAGGAACCAGAGATCAAATTGCCAACATCTGCCGGATCATCAAAAAAGCAAGATAGTTGCAGAAAAACATCTACTTCTGCTTTATTGACTATGCCAAAGTGAAAGTGAAAGTGAAGTCGCTCAGTCGTGTCCGACTCTTTGCGACCCCATGGACAGTAGCGTACCAGGATCCTCCATCCATGGGATTTTCCAGGCAAGAGTACTGGAGTGAGTCGCTGTTTCCTTCTCCAGGGGATCTTCCCAATCCAGGGATCAAACCCAGGTCTCCCGTATTGTAGCCAAAGCCTTTGATTATGTGGATCAAAACAAACTGTGGAAAATTCTTCAAGAGATGGGAATACCAGACCACCTGACTGGCCTCTTGAGAAATCTATATGCAGGTCAAGAAGCAACAGTTAGAACTGGACATGGAACAACAGACTGGTTCCAAATCGTGAAAGGATTATGTCAAGGCTGTATATTGTCATCCTGCTTATTTAACTCTTATGCAGAGTACATCATGAGAAATGCTGGGCTGGAGAAGCACAAGCTGAAATCAAGATTGCCAGGAGAAATATCAATAACCTCAGATAAGCAGATGACACCACCCTTATGGCAGAAAGCGAAGAAGAACTAAAGAGCCTCTTTTTAAAAATATAAATTTATTTATTTTAATTGGAGGTTAATTACTTTACAATATTGTATTGGTTTTGCCATACATCAACATGAATCCGCCACAGGTGTACACGTGTTCCCCATCCTGAACCCCCCTCCCTCCTCCCTCCCTGTACCATCCCTCTGGGTCATCCCAGTGCACCAGCCCCAAGCATCCAGTATCATGCATCAAACCTGGACTGGTGATTTGATGAAAGTGAAAGAGGAAAGTGAAAAAGTTGGCTTAAAACTCAACATGATCTGAGAAAACTAAGATCATAGCATCTGGTCCCATCACTTCATGGGAAATAGATGGGGAAACAGTGGAAACACTGGCAGACTTTATTTTTTGGGCCTCCAAAATCACTGCAGTTGTTGACTGCAGCCATGAAATTAAAAGATGGTTGCTCCTTGAAAGAAAAGTTATGACCAACCTAGACAGCATATTAAAAAGCAGAGACATTACTTTGCTAACAAAGGTCTGTGAGTCAAAGCTATGGTTTTTCTGATAGTCATGTATGGATGTGAGATTTGGACTATAAAGAAAGCTGAGTGCTGAAGAATTGATGCTTTTGAACTGTGGTGTTGGAGAAGACTCTTGAGAGTCCCTTGAACTGCAAGGAGATCCAACCAGTCCATCCTCAAGGAAATCAGTCCTGAATGTTCATTGGAAGGACTGATGTTGAAGCTGAAACTCCAGTACTTTGGCCACCTGATGCGAAGAGCTGACTCATTTGAAAAAACCCTGATGCTGAGAAAGATTGAGGGCAGGAGGAGAAGGGGATGACAGAGGATGAGATGGTTGGATGGCATCACCGACTCAATGGACATGAGTTTGTGTAAACTCCAGGTATTGGTGATGGACAAGGAGGCCTGGTGTGCTGCAGTCCATGGGGTCACAAATAGTCTATACAACTGAGCGACTGAACTGACCAACTGACTGAGTCTTATGTTTAGGTCTTTAATCCATTTTGAGTTTATCTTTGTGTATGGGGTTAGGAAGTGTTCTAATTTCTTTCTTTTACATGTAGCTGTCCAGTTTTCCCAGTGCCATTTATTGAAGAGGTTCTCTTTGCCCCATTGTATATTCTTGCCTCCTTTGTCAAAAATAAGGTACCCAGAGGTGCATGAGTTTATTTCTGGGCTTTTTATCTTGTCCTGTTGGTCTATATTTCTGTTTTTGTGCCAGTACCATACTGTTTTGATGACTGTAGCTTTGTAGTATAATCTGAAATCAGGCAGATTGATCCCTCCAGCTCCATTCTTCTTCCAACATAGTAAAGGCCATATATAATAAGCCCATAGCAAACATTATTCTCAATGGTGAAAAACGGAAAACATTCCCCTAAGATCAGGAGCAAGACAAGGATGTCCACTTCCCCCCTGTTATTCAAAATAGTTCTGGAAGTCCTAGCTATAACAGTCAGAGAAGAAAAAGAAATAAGAGGAATCCAGATCCTAAGAGATTTTTTTAAAATATAGTATTAAAATCAGAAAGACTTGAACACATTTGCGTGGTGATAAGAAGTGGCTAGTAGAAGTATAGAGATTGAAATATTGAAAGAATACAATTTAACCCAAAGAGCATGGAAGGAGAGGATGGGATCCACAGCCCAGATGGAAGGATTCCTCCTAGACAGAGATGGAGCATTCTATTATAATAAGAAGAAAGGATGGGAGTAGATGCAGGCAAATTATAGATTTGGTAATAGGAATCGAAGGGAATTCTCACCCAGTGGCTTCTATTTTATTTCTGAAGTACAAGGTGATGTAACCTGCTGAGAGTACGGGGAGAAGTGATAAAATCGAGAAGGTTTGAAATAGCTGCTATAGAGAACAGGAGGAAGCGCTGAGTAAGGAAACAGAAGAATTTGTTGACCTCCTTCAAGAGCCACTTGAAGTCAAAGACCATGGTCTTGCATCACTGGGGATGGGGAATGGCGTGGGTTCATCTCCTGGGAGTGAGGGTAGAGGTGAAGGGTCTACCCAATGTCAAAATCTCTGACTAACTGGGTTAATTGATTCAAACAGCTGTTCAGTGAAAGAAATCTGCTAACAGAATGACTTGGCACCACAAGAACTCAGATCCTGATTACTGCCCTGGAAGAAGTATTTGCATTGAATTCCATCACCTGAGGCTTTATAGCCTGTTGAAGAAAAGACCTAACTAGCATTCTAGTCACAGTTCAGAAGCAGCTGCCTTTCTTATTCTCACCTTCATCTACAACTCTTCTCTAAATTGGAATGCCTCTTATTGCAGCATTATTTATGGTGACAAGGAGTTGGAAAAAATCTGCCATTCATCACCCAGAGTGGAACAGCAAAATGTGGTGGACACAACATTTGGGAGTCATTTTCAGTGATTAGAAGCAAGGGATTAGATTTAAATAGAGCAGCACATGGGTAATACAGGATATAGGATACTTGGGACTGGTGCACAGGGATGATCGAGAGAGTTGATATGGGGTGGGAGGTGGGGGTAGGGGGGTTCAGGATTGGGAACTCATGTACACCCGAGACAGATTCATGTCAATGTATGGCAAAACCAATACAGTAATGTAAAGTAAAATAAAGTAAAAATAAAAATTAAAAAAAATAAATAGAGCAGCATGTATAGAATTTGAAAATACTGATGGGTTAAAAAAAAGCAAGAAAGAATAATATGTACTGTAATACCATTTACAGAAATGAAAAAGACATTCATTGAAAATGATAATACACATTTTATAAGAATACATACCAGCAAAAATATAGTAAATTAATCAGAAGAGAATGGTGGCCAATGAGGGAGGAAGGAGTGTGTGAATGAGATGTGGGGATGTGCTGTGCTTAGTTGCTCAGTCATGTCCGACTGTTTGTGACCCCATGGACTGTAGCCTGCCAGTCCATGGGGGGCTACATGTAGTCCTCTGTCCATGGGGATTCTCCAGGCAAGAATACTGGAATGGGTTACCATGCCCCCCTCCAGGGGATCTTCCCAACCCAGGGATCGAACCCAGGTCTCCCACACTGCAGGCAGATTCTTTACCAGCTGAGCCACACGGGAAGATCCAAAATGTGGGGATAAGCCAGACAAATAAATTCAACAAGACGAGTGATGATAAATGTGTCATGAGATGTGTTTGATTAGCTCAATATTTTGCACCTAAGGCACTAACAACTGAGCGACTTCCCTTTCACTTTTCACTTTCATACATTGGAGAAGGAAATGGCAACCCACTCCAGTGTTCTTGCCTGGAGAATCCCAGGGACAGGGGAGCCTGGTGGGCTGCCGTCTATGGGGTCACACAGAATCGGACACGACTGAAGCGACAGCAGCAGCAGCAGCAGCAGCAAGGCACTCCAGACAAATAAATTCAACAAGACGAGTGATGATAAATGTGTCATGAGATGTGTTTGATTAGCTCAATATTTTGCACCTAAGGCACTAACAACTGAGCGACTTCCCTTTCACTTTTCACTTTCATACATTGGAGAAGGAAATGGCAACCCACTCCAGTGTTCTTGCCTGGAGAATCCCAGGGACAGGGGAGCCTGGTGGGCTGCCGTCTATGGGGTCACACAGAATCGGACACGACTGAAGCGACAGCAGCAGCAGCAGCAGCAGCAAGGCACTAACTAAATACAGAGACAAAGAAATACATCGAAACACTTTCTAATCTCTTGAAGACTCTGTTTTAAGCAACATCTTTATCTCCAGCACAGAATAATGGACACACACAGGATCAAAGCTGGGGGAGAGTATGCAGGTCATCTAGGATTGCCGCTCACCTCATCATCATCACTTATTTATAGAGGAAGAAATTGAGGCTCTGAGAAGAGAAATGAGTTGGCCAAAGTAGCGCTCTCAGTTGTAAAACTTAGAATAGACTCAGGTCTCCCAAGCCCTGTACTCCTTTCCCTGAACCCTGCATATCAGAGAATTCTCACTTGTTCTGTTGTTGTTGTGGGCATCTTAAATAAATTCATCTCCATCATATGGTTTCAGCTTTTTTTTCTGAACCACACAGCATGTGGGATCTTAGTTCCCTGACCAGGAATTGAACTCCTGTCCCCTGCAATGGAAGCATGGAGTCCTAACCACTGGAAAGTGGAAGTGTTAGCCACTCAGTCGTGTCCAACCCTTTGTGACCCCATGGACTATAGCCCACCAGGCTCCTCTGTCAGTGGAATTCTCCAGGCAAGAGTACTGGAGTGGTTTGCCATTTGCTTCTCCAGGGGATCTTCCTGACCCAGGGATTGAACCTGGGTCTCCTGCATTGCAGGCATACTCTCTACCAACTGAGCCACCAGGGAAGACCTTAACCACTGGGCAACCAGGGAAATCACTTTGCCTTTTTTTTTAATTTTAAAATTTTCTTTTAAAGATTTTTTGATGTGAACCACATTTAAAATCTTTATTGAATTTGTTACAATACTGTTTCGTTATTTCATATTTTGGTTTTTTGGTCTCTAGGCATGTGAGACAATAAACTGTGGAAAATTCTGAAAGAGATGGGAATACCAGACCACCTGACCTGCCTCTTGAGAAATCTGTATGCAGGTCAGGAAGCAACAGTTAGAACTGGACATGGAACAACAGACTGGTTCCAAATAGGAAAAGGAGTACGTCAAGGCTGTATATTGTCACCCTGCTTATTTAACTTCTATGCAGAGTACATCATGAGAAATGCTGGACTGGAAGAAACACAAGCTGGAATCAAGACTGCTGGGAGAAATATCAATAACCTCAGATATGCAGATGACACCACCCTTATGGCAGAAAGTGAAGAGGAGCTAAAAAGCCTCTTGTTGAAAGTGAAAG
>SJXQ01000392.1:73298-179187 GCA_006408695.1 Aepyceros melampus
ATTGAACTCCGGGAGTTGGTGATGGACAGGGAGGCCTGGTGTGCTGCGATTCATGGGGTCACAAAGAGTCGGACATGACTGAGCAACTGAACTGAACTAAACTGAGGCATGTGAGATCTTAGCTCCCTGACTAGGGATTGAACCCACACCCCCTGTATTGGAAGGCAAAGTCTTAACCATTGGACGACCACCAGGGATGTCCCCCCTCTGATTATATTTAAAATTTCAAAATAAAAGCAAGAAAAACGTATGCTGCTAAGTCGCTTCAGTCGTGTCTGACTCTGTGCGACCCCATAGACGGTAGCCCACCAGGCTCCCCGTCCCTGGGATTCTCCAGGCAAGAACACTGGAGTGGGTTGCCATTTTCTTCTCCAGTGTATGAAAGTGAGAAGTGAAAGTGAAGTCGCTCAGTCGTGTCCGACTCTTAGCGACCCCATGGACTGCAGCCCACCAGGCCCTTCCATCCATGGGATTTTCCAGGCAAGAGTACTGGAGTGGGGTGCCATTGCCTTCTCCTAAGAAAGAGGTATACTGCCCTGCTTTGTTTACACAGGGGGAAAGTGGTTAAAGCCAGTGAAACTTAACCTGATTGCAAGGGTTCTCAACAATCTTTTTAAATATCTATGGCATGCTTTTTAAAAAAAACTTTTATTGAGATATGACACACTTTTGAATACTAGAAGTTTTGGCAGCAAGCTTGAAGGGCTTTTGAAAGTTTACTGAACAAGTCAATAATAATGAAGTGATCCTGGGTCTCCCCTGGTGGTCCAGTGACTAAGACTGTGCTCCCAATGCAGGGGGCTCAGGTTCAATCCCTGGTCAGGGAACTAGACCCACATGCCACAACTATGAATTCACATGCCCCAACTAAAGATCCCACCTACAATGAAGGTGGAAGATTCTGCATGTTGCAAACATGACCTGGCACAGCCAAATAAATATTTAAAATAATAATAAGATAGTCTCTACTGCACTAAAACAATGCCTTACAGGGCCTAGAATAGCATGGCTACATTTATTCTCATGTTTATCAACACACACAATACTGTGTCACGGTTTTAGTAGAAAAATTCACTATCCTGACCACCCTCACCTCTATGCCCAGGAGGCATATGAATTTGCTGTCTTTCTGGACATTGGGGTGATGTTGTTCTGTGACATTCATTTGATGCTGTTTGATGTTGCCCTCTGTCTCTTCCTCCCTTGCAGGTTGAACTCCAATCTATTCTATATTCTATGGTCTACTCAGCACAATATTCTTTGTGATAGCCATCATCATATCATTTTGCACCAGAGGGGTAGAGGGCATACCTGCTGAGACCCACTGCCACAGGCTATAATGGAAAGCAGTAGAATGGAGTCATTATAGTATCAGAGAGGCTGGGGTTTAAATGCTAGACCTGTCACTATGTCACCAACCCTTGGCAAGATACTTAAGCTGTTTGATACAATCCAACAAAAAACCATGGGGCCTGCTATAGGCGAGGTTCTGTACTCAGTGCTTGAGGGTACAGTAGCAAATAAAACAGATGAAAATCCATGCCTTCCTGAACTGACATTCTAATAGTGGGGGATAGACAACAAACAATTAACATAATAAATAACTAAGTTATGTGATGTGTCAGAAGGTAGAAAGTGCCATGGACTAAATAAAAAGATGGGTAGGGTACTTGGGCATTGGGTTGCTGGGGGGAGGGTGCAGGTTGTAGTATTAAATAGAGTGGTCAGGGTAAGTGTTATTGAGAAGGTGACATTTGGGCAAAGAGGTAAGGAAATAACCATAGGGCTTCCTGTGGTAGACAGAGGTATTCCTGGCGAGATCAAGGAAAAGGGAGATGACAGTGGAGGGGGTGAGGAATGGTTGAATTCTGGATATATTCTGAAGGTGGATTCGTCATGATTTCATGAAAGATAGGGTATGGTGATTGAGAAAAATAAGATGTCAAAATGACTCCAAGGTTTTTGGCCTGAACAACCAGAAGGATGGAAATCTTGTCTCCATCTGCTGAAAGGTATAGTTACGGCCTCCATCTGTGAAAGGTAGAGTTTGGAGCAGGTTTCATCTTTCTTACTTGTTTATTGTGGGGAAAGATCAGAAACTGTTTTGGACACATGGAGATGTATTAGAAATCCTGGTGGAGGTGATATTGAGTAGGAACACAAATCTGAAGCTCAAGGGAGAAGTCTGGGAGTCGTAGCCATGAGACTAGATGAGACTACCTGAAAAGGGGGTGGAGATAGGGAAGAGCTTTAAGGACTGAGTCCAGAGGCCCCAGTGCATCAGAGATAGGACATAGCCAGCAGAGACTAAGGATTAATGAAGCTGGAGGAAAAGCAAGACAGTGCGGTGCCCTGAAAGCTAAGGAAGGAAGCGTATTGAGGAGGGAGTGATCCACCATCTTCAGTGCTGCTGACGGGTCAAGGACGATTGTGACTGAGAATTGACCTGTGAATTGGGAATGTGAAGCTTATTGGTGACTTCACTGGAGCAGGTGTTATAAATGGTGGAGACAAGAGCCTGGCTGGAGTAGCTCTAAGGAGAAATTGGAGACACGGAGCAGAGACAACTCAATGGTGTTTGCTGTGAATGGGAAGAAAGAAATGGGTAGTAGATGGCAGATGATCCCTTAGCCCTCTCCTCTGTAAAAAGGGATTGATAATATTGTCTATCTCTTAGCAGGGCTTCCCCAGTGGCTCAGTGGTAAAGAATCTGCCTGCAATGCAGGAGCCACAGGAGATGCTGGTTTGATCCCTGGGTCTGTAAGTTCCCCTGGAGGAGGACACAGCAACGCACTCCAGTATTCTTGCCTGGAGAATCCCGTGGACAGAGGAGCCTGGAGAGCTGCAGTCCACGGAGGTCACAAAGAGTCGGACATGACTGAAGTGATTTAGCACACACACATTTCTTAACATTAAGGACAAAATTAAAGAAGATTCAATACAAATTTTTGAGTACTGTGATAGTACATGTAACATGTCTATCACAGAATCAGCACTCAATAAAAGGTAGTTATTATTATTATATTGTTTATCCATTAAACCTTATAACATTAAAATAGAATTAAAAGTATATTCCAATACCTTTAAAATAATACAGACTTTAGTGTCCTAAACCAACAGATGAGTCTTTGTGTGGGGAAACAAACAAACAAAAATCTTAGAATAAGTTTTGTTGTAATGCACATCAAACCACATCTCACAAGACGACCTCCAAAGAATGCATTGGCTGAGTTTTCATCACATTTGTGTTCCCTAGGATGTGGTAATTATATGTAACTACCAGAGGCCTGGGAAGAAAGCTTCTTTCAAAAACACAATCTTCTCTCAAAAACAAGCATCTCCATTAGCGAGCATATTTCCTGAGTGTAACAAGGCCATAAAGTTGGCCTCCATTTTCCCTGTGTATACATTATATTTTTCCTCTCTCAACCCCTAATTGCCAAGTTAAACATCACGGAAGTAAACTGACATCTGAGAATTTTCTCCTGTCCAAGCTAATACTCCTTCTAAAACCTTTTTAAGATAGTGAACAAACAATATTACATAAGCTACAAGTTGTGAAGCCTGAGCAGACCGGAATAAAATTTAGCTGTGAAGTAAAATAGAACTTAAAAATGAAGTTGAAGGACTTCCCTGGTGGTCCAGTGGTTAAGACTCTGCACTTCCACTGCAGGGGGCACGGATTTGATCCCTGGTCGAGGAATTAAGATCCCACGTGCGTGCGCATGGTGCAACCAAAAAAAAGTTAAGCTGACAAGTATGTATTAGTATACACAATAGTTAGCACGCCACATGCTAATTAGGCATAAGTGGTGAGCTATTAGCATGAGTGATTCAAATTAGTTATTCTTCTACACAGCCAAGCCTGATTACATCTTTCCTCTTTGCTAATTTTCCAGGCACTAATATTTCTATTAATGGTGAAGATGTTCTCCAAAACATTACATTCTATTCTATTGTGCTTGTTTACTTGTTAATTCCTTTCTGTTTCCATGAAAAGGTGTTCCTTTCTAAGAAACACATTTCCATCACCTCCTGAGAGATCTATCTCCAGCACCAAGGACCTGCTAATTAACTGACCTAATTACTTCCTCTCAGCCCATAGCCTTCAACCTTTTGTAGTGTTCCAAAGTATTGATGACTCCTCCATGCTGAAATTTTGTCTTGCCTCAGCTTCCTTGGCACCATTCTGTCCTGGCTCTTTTCCCACAGGCATTCTCTCCTCAGTCTTCTCTTCTTGTGTTGTGAATTCTCTCTGAGAGAGAGAATTCGCTCTATGGCTTTTGTTAGCAACAATATGCTTATAGATTTCATGTCTGTATCTCTAGCCTAAACCTCTCTATTGAACTCCAGCCCTATATTTCCAATTTTCATTGAAACAAACATCTCCACCTAAATGACTCCTCGACACCAAGTCAACACGTTCATGCCCCAACTCATCTTCACCCCATCTCCCCAAATGAGAAATCTAAGAGTCATTCTTGTGTCTTGCCAATGTCTGGCCACCCACATTCAATTTGTTCCCTAGTTCTGAAATACCTCTGAAGTCCTTGCTACTGCTGCTAAGTCGCTTCAGTCGTGTCCGACTCTGTGCGACCCCATAGACGGCAGCCCACCAGGCTCCCACGTCCCTGAGATTCTCCAGGCAAGAACACTTGAGTGGGTTGCCATTTCCTTCTCCAATGCATGAAAGTGAAGTCCTTACCTCCCTCTTTTTCTCCATGTGAACCATGAACTTGATTCGGTGTCTCTGCGTCTTTCACATGAAGTCTCTCCTCCCCCTCCCAGCCCCACCAACTCTACTGGCTTCAACCGTATGGAACTACATAGCCGTCCCTGAAAGTCCAATCATGTCTTACATTAAAGAGGAGAGCCTAAATTACTTCTATTTCTCAAGTGTATTTCTTATATTGTAGAAAATGCCATCTGTGTTCAACCTACAGTATATGCAGGCTCCAAGCCAATTATGCCGCATTACTGAATATTCAGTGCAAGGAAGCTCTGGGGCTGCTGGGCTGCGATGTGCTTTGTTGTATTAACAGGGCCCAGATGAGCCCCTTTGGGTCCCTGGCTTGCTGGCCTGAGACCCCCTCCCTCTGCACTACTCTGGCAGTATTATGCAGATTATGAAGACAGACTAATGACCAGATTTCATTCAGGGGACCACTGCCTTATTCTGTGCAGTGAAGATCTGTAAAAGGAAAATGCCCATTTTCTCACCCAAAGCAAAATGGAACCCCACGGTGAGCTGGAAAATGCCAGCCTAATTCCTGGTAGTGGCCTTTCCCCGTGCCCTCCACTCAATCCATTTGGAGAGAATGGGCTTGATTGCAGTTTGCTCAGCTCATTGTCAAGGGGCATTCAGATTTGACAAAAGTGTATTTTAAGAATATCTCTGTCTCACTGTCACATTTCTCTTTCAAACCAGAAATACTAACATGGTACAGTATTTCTTAGATCTTTCCCTCGTTTCTCTAGCCATAGCCCCTGTGCAGATCTTAACCATATTATTCCTGGGCAATTATCAGGTCTCTCCACCTCCCGTGTTAGTCTACATGATTCTTCTTTCCAAAGCCATTCATTTATTTACCAGTCTGCCTGTTGGTTCACCAGTCATTGAACAAGCATTCATTAACAGTTATGCCCTGGCCACTGTGCGAGGCCCTGAAATAAGGGAAGGGGAGGAAGATATGAACTAAACCAGACCCCGACAGAAGGTCCATGATTCAGTGCGGGAGAGAGACATCTCTGCCTGCAGAGACAACTTTCTCCTCTCTGTGTGAGTAATTAATTTTTTGTGTTTCAACTCAACACTCAAATATCACAGGCAGAAGGGTTTGCTCCTCTGCACTTCCCCCAGCACTTTGTTTCCATCTTCACTGGCAGTTCTTGTTGCAGTGGATTGGATATTTTCTTTTATCTCTGTGACCTCCTTGAGATCAGGGATTATGAGCTTTAGATGAGTAGGGCTTAATGCATCAGAAATGGTTCAAATAACGCCAAAGGAAGTAGTACAAGAAGAGTTCAAGTTTTTTCCCACTCTGAGTTCCAAGCAGAGTGTCATCTTCTTTACTCTGAGTGCCCTCTTCTGCAGCTAGACAAAGCTGCTTTCCAGTTCAATGAATAAGCATTGATTGTCCTGTCTCCAACTCAAGGAATCCTGTTCCTAGCCCAGCTCCTGTTTGTAGCCTGGTATTTCTCAAACTCAAATGTCCACCCAAATCAGTTAGATATCTTATGATAATGCAGGCTCTCAGTCAGGAAGTCTGGAAAAGGGGCCTGCGATTTTGTATGTCTAACAAGCTCCCAGGTGAAACCCATGCTGCTGGTCCAAGGACCAGATTTTAAGTAGCAAAGACTCTAGCCAGCTTTCCCTATGCTTAGACTTGCTAGTTTTACTTAAATTGGGACCACTCCACATGGCTGTGTAGAAATGCCCAGCATAAGGCACCCAGCGGAGAAGGATAATGAGGGTTGAAAGCTAAACCGTGCTCATCAGACCCTGCATCCTGGCACTGGTCACATTTGTTGGCAGGAAGGGGTACTCTCCATCACTTTTCCCCTTTTTCTACTTGCCACATAGGCTCTGTAAGCTCCGTGTACTTCCAGGACTGCATCCATCAGAAAGGAACATCTTTTTTTCTAATTCACACAAAGCTGCCCTGTGATCTAGCAGCCTCGGACATGAGTGACACCGCAGCCCACCTCATCTCACCCCTGTATCTTTTGCTCCTTTCTGACTGATCACTCAGGTTGCTGATTCTGTATACACTTTTATTTTGCTCTACTCCTTTCATGGGTGCCCTGCATTTGTTGATAAGTGAAAAGTGACAAGATGTTAAAGAGCACTGTACTCTTCCTCACAGGACTTCGTCTCTAGCCCCGGATCCTTTTTTACTCATCTCAGACAAGACACATAAATCTTCTGAGCCTGGGTCTCATCATCTATCAAATGAGGATTGGTAAGACCTAGTGTACTGGCTTCTATCAGTTATTGTGAGGATAAAAGGTGATAACCTAGAGGAAAGCCCTTTGTAAATTGTAAGGTTCTGTGCAGATGTTAAGGATTATTATGAAGGGGTTAGGTGGCATAACTTTAAATCCCTTTGTAATTCTCCTCAGCTCAGAAGCACAGTGCCTTGCACTGTGTTGGAGTCAGAGCCAACTACTGGTGACCGGCTGACTCCAGAAGAACGGACCCTGCAGATTCTCTCTAAAAAGCCCAGCAACCTTGGCGCATGCGCTGTGGGCCAACTTTGGAAGGCACTGTAACTGAAGTCCATCAACTTGCAGAGTCAGCAGGAAGATAACGTCTTTCATGCAATCACAATGGTTTCACAAGAATTAGTCAATACAGAAACACCAAAATAAAGACACCAAATTCCAAAAAGTTGCTTTTAAAGGTAATCGTTCAGTGATCATTTTTTTTTTTCAGATATGGAAGGTTGACTCACTTGTTTATATGCTAAAAAGGACCCCTTATTTTGATTTCTGAATACTTTCTCTCCTAGTAGTCAACTTATTATGGAATAAAACATTTTGATAATTGCTTTTTAATATGATGAAAGGTTGGAACCTTTTCCAATGACAAGGAAATGAGAGAATATAATGGAATGATGTCTTGTAATTTTTATAACTTCCAAATAGCAACGAGAGAGTCGTTCATTTATTCACTGAAGTTTCCTTCCAGAATCACAGAATTACTCCTACACAGCAATTAGAAGGGGGAGATGAATGTTTAAACGTTAGCGGTAACTTGTCTTTCTGGGGAGGAGGGGACTGAGTTTAAGCTGTTGGCAATGGGAAAAGTTAATTAACAAATAGAAAATGTTAGTTATTACTGCCCTATGTTCTGAGAAGGTTTTCCAAATTGAGTTAAATAAACCATCACTGTAATTTTCAATGGTTTTCTTTTTAAAAAGAAGCTCCAGGTAAATAACCTAAATGAGCATATTTTCAGTGTTAATATTTGTTTTAAAAACATGATTCTTTGGAGGAAGGTTTCTTAGCTATCACTTGTCAAAGTCCATGACTGGGTGGCTCAGTGGGAGGAGCACAGAGCACAGAGCCAACAATTCCACATGTTCAGAGCCTTGTGGACCCCTCAACTTCCCTTCCCTCCTTCTCAAGGTCACAGCCAAACCTGCCACTGTGGGTCACCACTCACAAAGGGCAATGGCTAAGAGAGTGAGAGGTTTCAAACAGCCATTCTACTCCTGGATAAACAGAATTGATGACTTACTCTTGGGGCCATGTTTTCTTCAGACAAAGAGATATTTGTAGCCCCTTGTGTATTATTTCCTTGACTGCCAAAAAGGCCAGTTACTGTACCTTTAGTTCTACAGTAACTAAAGGTAACTTTCTACCTTTAGGTCCCAGTCCATTCCTGTTCCTCCTTTCCTGAGGGAGTTGCTGATTTTTCTTCCAATCTTTCCTTTATTAATTTATTTTTAGCCACACCATGTATCATGTGGGATCTTACTTCCCTGACCAGGGATCAAACTTGTGTGCACTGGCAGCATTGAGTCTTAACCATTGGACCACCAGAGACGTCCTCTTATCTTTAGCTTACTTGTTCTCTCTCTGTCTCTGTCTCTCTGTGTCTTTCTCTCTCTAAGTCTTTAAATTAAGCCTCTTTAAATCTTCTTTAGAAGTTGGTGGCTGTTAGATTTAAGGACAGCTGACTCACTTAACAGCATATCCCAGTGGACAAAGGTTACTTCATCTTTTACCTTGAATCGTTTTTTTTTTTTTTTTTGACACTTCTCTTCTTTGTCTCTCCTTGACATTTGTTTTCTCACCTATGTACTTTACTGGTGAGTGCTGAGAAAAGAATAACAAAAAATTAATGAGAAAGGACGTGTGTATTAGTATCCCGTGTCTTTGAGCTCTTCTAAGAGGGTTACTGTTTTGCTGAAAGTTGTGTGCTTCTGTCAAGAGTGAAAAAGCAGGAAACGGGATTTTTGAAGATGGATTTTTATTTCTTACTGCTTTAAACCAAGAGACTAGTTGCTACCACAAAAGTTGCTCACTTTCTGTTCTCTTCAGCAGTGTTCTAACTTTATATTTGTCCTAATGTAAATATATATGACTTTCAAGCCATGTCAAGTCCTTTTGGGAAAAAGCTTCCCTGGTGGCTCAGATGGTAAAGCATCTGCCTATAATGCGGGAGACCCGGGTTCGATCCCTGGGTTGGGAAGATCTCTTGGAGAAGGAATGGCAACCCACTCCAGTATTCTTGCCTGGAGAATCCCACGGACGGAGGAGCATGGTAGGCTACAGTCCATGGGATCACAAAGAGTCAGACACGACTGAGAGAGCTTCACACACTCACATAGATAAAATAGGGTGTCTTTTTTTTTTTTTGCCTTGCCAGCTGCTTTAATATTTTATATGCTGTGGTTTGTCTTTGGTATTCATTTACTCCTCATTCATCAGTCATTCATTCATTTGATAAACACTTTGTGCCAGCTCCTCTGCCAGGCCCTGAGAACACAAAGATAAACAGGACAAAGATTAAAAACTCCCTGTCCTCAAGAAACCAGATATAAGAAAGAAACAAAACTGCTTTCATAGAGCTTACACATTAGTGAGCGATGCAGACATGTTCACAAGTAACTACAATATAACACAGAATTTATGTGCTATGAAGGGTATAAGTAAACTTGATAGCATGGAGGATGCAGTGACTAATTTTAACTTGAGGAGGATGAGGAAGGCTTCATGGAGGAGGTGAATTTTAAGTAGATCCTTGAAAGGTGAATTGATTTCTGTGGGCCAAGGTGTACAAAAAAGGTATTCCAGGCTGAGGGAACAACCTATGAGAAATCTCAGAGGTATGGAAGAACTTTCTGGGTTTCATATTGTTAGGTGTGGGCAGGATGGTGACAGAGGAGCCTGGAAAGAAAGCAGGAGCACTCAGAATGACCACTCAGCACTCCTGGGCCTTCTCAACCTGCTCCCAACCTTCTTTTCATTCTGCTCTCAACCTTGTGTCCCATTTTCCACCCCACTTCTACTGATGGGAGTATAGTGAGTATAGTGACTATGCTAGTTTCCCTAGCTTAAGTCTCAGTTCTCAGGGGTTGCACTGGTGCTTCTGCCTCTTCTTACTCTTGGAAGCTTTGGGTAATTCCCTGTCTTAGCCTCCAGCCCTTGGGAGCCAAATCCAACCACCTTTGTCCTGGTTAATTCCCCTCTCCCAGGCCAAACTTCCCTATACCCAAAAGGAGGGCCAGGAGCAATGTGATCAGATAAGAATTCATCTAACAGCATGGGGCTGTGAGCTGATGACTAGTTTCCTACGCAGCCTAGGTAGATGCTGGAATGGGGAAGGGGGGTTGGCGAGTTCTTGCACCAAAGATCACCCTGAGAGGTAGAATAAGATTGCAAATCATTTGATATTTTAGGAAACTGAGTTTTGAAACCTCAAGATTCTAAATTTACATAAGGAAAAATATCACACCAGCGTGGCACCAGTGAGTGGTGCGTGGAAAAGAAAAAAGGAAATTACAGGTGATTGAGAGGAAGTAACGATGGCCTTATTTTCACCTGAAATATAGTTATTTTCCTGAGTTTTTCAATTATATTTGGGGTGGGAGAAAGTTTGGAGAAACATTATTGATATCTTCAGGCATTTCCATGTAATAGTTTGTATTTATCCATTGTTGTTTTTCTTCACTTTCTTTTCTTTTTTTCCAGGTTAGCAGAATGAACAGGCTGTAGTGTGGATTTAGGTAAGGAAATCTGCATTTGAATTCAGGCTCTGCCACATATTAGATGTGTGACCTCAATCAAGCCATTTAATCTCTTAGAGCCTTAACTTCTTCTATAATATGGAAGTAACAAGTAGTACTTATTTTTATAGGGATGTTGTAAATAAGTTAATAAATTAAATAAGGTAATGTATATAAGGCATTCAGCACCAGTGCCTGACAGTAAGTATTCAGTAAGTATTAATTTTTATTGTTGCTATTGTCATCGTTATCCTTGAGTAAGAAGAGCTGGGCTATAGCTTGCAAGAACCGGGTTTGGTCTTCTTTGGAAGAAGGAAATAGTCTTCATTGTATCAGGAAAGATGAGAGGGCATGTACAGATGAAGGCAGAATTATGGATTTGGTGATGAGACAATTCATTCATTCAGTGAACACACACCAAGCACTGTTCTGGACTCTATCTCAGGATAATGTGAAATAGACAAAGTCCCTTCTTTCCTGTCATGGAGTTTTTGTTCTAAGGGAGAAGACATATAATAAAGAATTAAAGCACAGAATATGTAACAGAATTTTAGAAAAAAATAACTGTTAGGAGGAAGCATAAAATAGGTTAAGAGGTCACTGGGTGGTTGTGTTGGCGGGGGGGGAATTGAAGTAGCTATTTTTTCAAGTTAACCCAAAAAAATGTCCTTTGTGAGGAGAAGAGACCTAAAAGAATGTGAGAAAGTTTCAGAGAAATGGAACAATGGGCAAAAAAACCCTGGGGGAGAAATATGCTAGTAGCACTGATGAAAAAGATAGGAGTCAGAGCTGGAAAGGTGGGCATGGGAAGTTTATGATCACCCTTACAGGCCTTGGTAAAGGCTTTGGATTGCATTCTAATAGCAATGAGAAGCCTTTTATTTGATAAAGGATCAGTCTGGCTGTTCTGTAGGTAATAGATTGCAGAAGAGCAAGAGAAGAAGCAGGGAAACTAGGCAGGAGGTAGGGAAGATATGATCGTACCTTGGACTGGGATGGTGCTGTGGAAAGTGAGAAGGAGGTTGATTGGCTATGACTTGGATAGGAGAGTTGAGTGGCCTTGTTGATGGATTGGGGTGAAAGCAAGAGCTTTTGGGCTGAACAAATGGATAAATGGTGATACTATCAACTAAGATGAGAAGACTAGGAGAAGAATAGATTTTAGTAGAAAAATCTAGAGTTTTTTTTTTAATGTTAAATTCAAGGTCTATATTAGACAACCAAGTGGAAATGAAGAGACAGCAGTCAGAGAGATGAGTCTGGAGCCCAAGGGAGAAGTCATAACTGGAGACAGCAATTTGGGAGTCATCAACTGATGGCTGGCACTTGAAGCTATGGGCACTGATACAACATTAGACAGAGAAGAAAAAGAGTCTGAGGGATGAGCTCTGGAGTGCTCCAAAACTTAGAAGTTGAAAGGATGTGGAGGAACTAGCAAGAGAGGCTGAAATGAAGTGGTTACCAAGATAGGAAGAAAACCAGAAGTGTGTGGTTTCCAGAAAGTCAAGTATATCAAGAGGGAGGAGCCATTGTGCCAAAAGCGTCTGGATGCTAAGATGAGGGCTGAGGAGTGAGCGATTAAGTCACCTGAAGGTCATTGGTGAGATTATTCAGAGAAATTTTGGTGGATCAGTGGAGATGAAATCCTGATTTAAGTGAATTCGAGAGAGAATGGGAGGAAAGTAACGGAAGACAGTGAAATTCTATAACTTGTGAGTTTTGGTGTAAAGAGGAGAAGAGAGAAAGAGTGACAGCTTGAAGGATACTTGACTTTTCCGTGATGAATGATACAGCACGTTTTTGTATGCTGATGGTAAGAATCCAGCACAAGAAGAATATTGAAGATGCAGAGGGTGGCGGCATATATGCGGAGCTGTATTCTCCAGTAGACAAGGGAGGATGGGATCCAGTGTACAGGCAGAGAGCTTGGCCTCTTGTTTATCTGTAACTTAATCACAAGGGTAGAGGTAGGTAAGTTGGTAGATTTGGTGGTAGAAACATATAAAACTTTTTATCATATCCATTTTCTCATGAAATAAAAAGAAAAGTTATCTTTCGAGAGGTAAAGAAGTGAAGAGTTTTGGAGGTTGAAGAGGAGAAGCTGTGAAATAATCACCTGGGAGAGTAGAAGAGCGGCTTGACTAGAGACACGTATACAATAAGACAGACAGCCAGAACTAAGGGCCCACTTGAGGTCTTGGCAAAAATATTAAGTGAGAGCAGTTAATATGGTTGCATGCTTTTCTCCAGACAGCTTTAGCTGCTCAGGAGCCAGCTCAGAATAGGTGGGAAATTGGGTTTAACCACCACTGAGGTTTTGACAGGCAAGAATGATGGTGGGAGAAAGGCATCAGTCCTTTGAGGATATATGCAAGGGGGTGATCATAGTATTGGATTGCAGAGTCTAAGCTGGAAAGTGAAGACATGAGAGTTTCAATTGGTTGGTGAAAAAGTGGTAATAGAAAACAGTCAAAGAATGGTTGGCATAGTAGCTCTAGACAAAGTGAGCTGGAAGGGTTGGAGGTGGCAATCAGAGAGATGCTTCTAAGTCAAAATTTTGCAGGTGGTGATATTTGGATAATGACAAAAGTCAAATGACAAAAGGCTGAAGTGGAATGGAGGGAAAGATCACAAAAAGAGAAAGGAAGTCATGGATCTGAGCAGCAGCTAGAGGGTTGGAGGGATCCTATACTTAGATGCTGAAATCACCAAGAATATCAAGAGTTTGGGCCGAGGAGATGGTAATTCAGGTACTGAAGTCTGTGAAAGACTAGGTATTGCAAGGGGTGGATAATGACTGATAACTGCAAGAAGGAGGGGATTCTTGTATGGGAGTTTCTATTATCTCAGTGAAATATAAAGTGAGGTTATCTGTTGAGAATGAGGAGTATCTCAGGTTTGAGGAAAGAGGAGAGATGTGAAATCAATACTTTGAAGAGTGATAAAATGAATTTATCAGGAAAATGTACCAGGACTGCCTAGTGGTATTAACTGCCTTTTGATACTGGGCTTCCCTGATAGCTCAGTTGGTAGAGAATCCGCCTGCAATGCAGGAGACTCCGGTTCGATTTCTGGGTCAGGAAGATCTGCTAGAGAAGGGATAGGCTACCCACTCCAGTATTCTTGGGCTTCCCTTGTGGCTCAGCTGGTAAAGAATTCACCTGCAATGCAGGAGACCTGAGTTTGACCCCTAGGTTAGGAAGATTCCCTGGAGAAGGGAAAGGCTACCCACTCCAGTAATCTGGCCTGGAGAATTCCATGGACTGTATAGTCTATGGGGTCCCAAAGAGTTGAATATGACTGAGTGACTTGTACTGGTTTCACTGGTGATCATGAACTGAAAGTGAAGGCAGTCTCCCAGTTCTGTGATTATCTCCAGAAACATTTAGCGGCTCTCGTGCTGAGTTCAATCAGAGTTGGATTTTTGACAGGCAAATACTATCGGGGAAGAGATGGGGAGAAAAGGTAGAGAGACAGAGAAACCAGAGAGTTGAAAAGAAGTGATTATAATAGTGGTTCATGGAACCTAAGCTGGACAAGGAGCTGGGAGGAGTAAAGAACTGAGAGAAAGTGATGGCGCGATAGAGTGGAAGCTCAGTGAAGTTACAGAATTTAGGCATGTCTGAATCCTAGCTTTGATTCAAACCTGAATGACTCTACCCCACCACACACACACTGTTAACTGAGCCAAACCCTTGGACCTATCCAGACAATTGGATCCATTATGTTGCAATTGATTTTAAGACATTTGTACAATAGTTGATATAGTGGAATATTTTAAATTCATTGAATAGTTATATAGCTGTTGACTTTAGCTATATAATCGCAACTACTAAAGACCCAAAGACCTTCTGGAATCTACTGAGGAATGGTTGAATCCGTTCAGGTTTTGCAAATATTGTTCCCTAAGTTCCCACCAAACTTTAGGACATGCACAAAATTTGGCTCTGAATCCTTGCACGGGTTTGCTACCAAAATTGTGCGAGTTAACTCCCTGCTTGGCAGTACACTTTGTGGAGTTAGAAGTTCTTCTAGGATCTGGGCTAAAGAGCTTTTGATTGAGATCACTCTGGGTCCAAATGCATTCTTGGATGACTTCAAAGTTGAGACCAAAGACACAAGAATATTCTCTCTCTCCCTTCTACCCTTCTTTCCCCTCTTTTTCCTATCTTCTTCCTTAGAGTGTGAGTCCTCCATCATCGTGGGGACTTCCTGACTTCCCAGCCAGAGGTTAGGGCACCCTTTGCCTTCTACTTTGTCCCAGAATTTTAATCCATGCAAAGGAAATGCAAGGAAATCCTTGTAAAGAAAATCTCTAAATTGCTTTTGTGATTCCTCTCAAGAGGCCCAGTGGTCACCGTAGAGATAGGAATTCTTATGTTCTAGCTTATCAGCTCAGAGTTTCTGATGTGCCTTTGCAGGTTAAGTTCCTACCATTACTCTTGCTTCACTTTTTAAAAATGATCAAAATACCAAGAGATTCTTTTTAAGCCAATTCACTATAACTGTATGTTAGAAAGCTCATCGGTTAGAAAGTCCTCATAAGGAAAGTAGTGCGACATGGCGTGTACCCCAATGTTCATCGCAGCACTGTTTATAATAGCCAGGACGTGAAGCAACCTAGATGTCCATCAGCAGATGAATGGATAAGAAAGCTGTGGTACATATACATAATGGAGTATTACCCAGCCACTAAAAAGAATACATTTGAATCAGTTCTAATGAGGTGGATGAAACAGGAGCCGATTATACAGAGTGAAGTGAGCCAGAAAGAAAAACACCAATACAGTATACTTACACATATATATGGAATTTAGAAAGATGGTAATGATAAACCTGTACGCAAGACAGCAAAAGAGACACAGATGTATAGAACAGCCTTTTGGACTCTGTGGGAGAGGGAGAGGGTGGGATGAGTTGGCAGAGTGGCAGTGTAACATGTATGATATCATAAGTGAAACAAATCGCTGGTCTAGGTTCGATGCAGGATGCAGGATGCTTGGGACTGATGCACGGGGATAATCCAGAGAGAAGGTGTGGGGCGGGAGGGGGGAGGTGGGGGTTGGGATTGGGAGTTCATGTACACTCGTGGCTGATTCATGTCAATGTATAGCTAAACGAATACAGTATTGTAAAGCAAAACAAACTAAAAAATAAAAATTAATTTAAAAAAGAATGAGGTACTCTCTGCTCTAAGAAAGCTGGCAGACAGACTTTAAAATAGTTAAATATTTTCAGGAAAAAACTCTTGAGCTAAAATTCTTGTATCGTCAAATATTTAATAAAGCATTAAAGCCAAAAAAAAAAAAAAAAAAGGAAAGTAGTGCGACATGAGTCACATGAACTTTGCAAGTAGAATGAACCAGGCTCTGCCACCTACTAGGTGTGACCTTTGGTAAGCACCTCACCTCTCCAAGTTTCAGTTTTCTCTTCTGTACCATAGGGCTCATGACCACTGCAAAGATTAAAAGAAACAACGACCCACAAAATTACAGAGCATGTCAGGCACACTGTAATTGCTCTACAAATGGTTTTCATTGTTATTATGGCACTCTATACAATGCAAGTACTATCAGAGCAGGTTTTTTTTTTTTTTTTTTTTGTTCACCGCTGTAACTCTAGTGCCTGGAGTACATTTGGTATATAGTAGACACACATTAATTATGTATTGAGTGAATGAGTAATATGTGTATTATATTGTCTTTGGTAATTCCCACAGTGTTAGGTACATGTAAATGTCTATTAATAGCAAGAATCTTAAAATAGTATAGCCATTAAAAACCTGAGAGATCAAAACCAACATTTTTATCTTACAGATGAGGAGACTGAGGTTCAGAGAGATTGAGTGAGTTGTCCAAAGTCATGGAATCAGTTAAAGGCAGCGTGGGTGGTTAACAGCTAAGACTTCAAACCACTTAAGTTCAAATACCTGCTCCCACTTACAAGCTGTCTGCTTTGGGCAAGTTACTTTACCTCTCTGTACCTCAGTTTTCTCATGTATAAAGTGAGGATAATGAGTAAAATCCCCAACACATAGAGTTTTTATCAGCATTAAACAAGTTAATATATATGCCTGTGTGTGGGTGTGCTTAGTCACTCAGATGTGTCCTACTCTTTGTGACCTCATTGAATGTAGCCCCCCGGCTCCTCTGTCCATGGGATTCTGCAGGCAAGAAGACTGGAGTGGGTAACCAGTCCCTTCTCCGAGGGATCTTCTCGACCCAAGGATCAAACCCAGGTCTCCTGCATTGCAGGCGGATTCTTTACTGTCTGAGCCGCCAAGGATGCACATAGATATGCCTCAGTTCAGTTCAGTTCAGTCACTCAGTCGTGTCCGACTCTTTGCGACCCCATGAATCACAGCACCTCAGGCCTCCCTGTCCATCACCAACTCCCAGAGTTCACTCAGACTCACGTCCATTGAGCCGGTGATGCCATCCAGCCATCTCATCCTCGGTCATCCCCTTCTCCTCCTGCCCCCAATCCCTCCCAGCATCAGAGTCTTTTCCAATGAGTCAACTCTTTGCATGAGGTGGCCAAAGTATTGGAGTTTCAGCTTCAACATCAGTCCTTCCAAAGAACACCCAGGACTGATCTCCTTCAGAATGGCCTGGTTGGATCTCCTTGCAGTCCAAGGGACTCTCAAGAGTCTTCTCCACACCACAGTTTAAAAGCATCAATTCTTCGGCACTCGGCTTTCTTCACAGTTCACCTCTCACATCCATACATGACCAATGGAAAAAGCATAGCCTTGACGAGATGGACCTTTGTTGGCAAAGTAATGTCTCTGCTTTTGAATATGCTATCTAGGTTGATCATAACTTTCCTTCCAAGGAGTAAGCGCCTTTTAATTTCATGGCTGCAGTCACCATCTGCAGTGATTTTGGAGCCCAAAATATAAAGTCTGACACTGTTGCCACTCCCATTTATTTGCCATGAAGTGATGGGACCAGATGCCATGATCTTAGTTTTCTGAATGTTGAGCTTTAAGCCAACTTTTTCACTCTCCTCTTTCACTTTCATCAAGAAGCTTTTTAGTTCTTCCTCACTTTCTGCCATAAGGGTGCTGTCATCTGCATATCTGAGGTTATTGATATGTCTTCCGGCAATCTTGACTCCAGCTTGTGCTTCATCCAGCCCAACGTTTCTCATGATGTACTCTGCACAGAAGTTAAATAAGCAGGGTGACAATATACAGCCTTGATGTATTCCTTTTCCTACTTGGAACCAGTCTGTTGTTCTCTATCCAGTTCTAATAGCTCCCCAGTAGAGCTTGAAGTCTTCCTCCTTTCAGTCCATGGAGTTTCTTAACACATTGGTTGATTGAGTTAGGTATTTCTCTGGTGGAATGAATTTCTTCAGGTTTCTAGAAAGTATATAATTGCTTCTGTGAAAGGCGAAGCAGATTAGCCTGCCTCAGAGCTTCATCCTGTCTGAGGGCTTTTCACTGTAACATTTAGATTGCAAATGCAGCTTTGTTTACCTTGTCATCTGGAATGGGAATATGTAGTTTTCTTGGTGCTGAAAGTGTGTCTTGTACAAACATTATTCAGGGTCTTCATCATCTTTTAATTCCTAGTGTCTGGCACATATTCAAGTTTGGTTAAATATTAGGTATATTTTGAAGCACTGTACCCTCCTTTAGATATTTTGTCATATGATCATACAGAAATAGCAGGAGTCAGAAAAGTTTTCTGTAAAGGACCAAATCGTAAATATTTTGGGCTTGATGCCACACAGTCTCTGCCATAACTACTCAACTTTGCTGCAAAAGCAGCCAGAGACAAACAAACAGGTGTCTCTGTGTTCTCATAAAACATCATTTGCAAAAACAAGTGACTGGTCTTGGGCCGTGGTTTGCCAGCTCCTGGTTTCTAGAGTAGCAAGAGATTTAGAGACAGAAATGGATAAAAGTGATGAATCTGTTACAAGCATGTACTCAAATAAAATTTAAGCATTTAATTTTCATTAAACAAATGTACAGAGGTTTAAACCGTAAGCAAATTCATTTGAATTCTAAGCTTTTCTATTGGATGTTGTCTGGACCTGTTTTACCCATCTTGGTAAGTGAACCAACTAGCAAAGACCAAAATAAAATTAACAAGGTACAAATTAGTATGGGGGCCACGAGTGAACTTGAGCAAACTCTGGGAGACAGTGGAGGACAGGGAAGCCTCGCGTGCTGCAGTCCTTGGGGTCACAAAGAGTCAGACACGATTTAGTGACTAAACAACAACACGACTACAGTGATTCAAAGCTGGGGTTTCTATTCTTTGGGGTTCTTTTGCTTGATTCTTTTTGAGAGCCGGTAGTTGTCGACCATATGACTTAGAGCATGAGTGGTCAGGGGCTCAGAGGGATAGTAAAGCATGACTGGGGAGTCCTGTTCATCCTCTGCCTGTTACTTCGACTCCAAAACTTGCACAACAAAGTCTCTACTCTAGCTTTTTTAAATGTGGCCAATAACAATAGGGAGAGGGGACTTATTCATTCATTTGACAACCTACTGAACATCTATTCTACGACAATGATTATGAGAATCTACAGAAGGAAGCTAAAAAGATGAAAAGATACATGATTCCACCCTTAACAGTGCTCCCAAGCCAGTGGGGGAGACAGAACAGCCAATAAGCAATAACACTTGAACTAGAGAGTGATATCGTTAGTGTCATTGGAAAGCATTGACTTGACTACTCCTAGAGTTTTAAAATCACATAGTATGCTATTTGGATACTAAAGATTTTCATGGGACTTGGGGACGTTTAAACCCAGTAGTTAGTATAAGCAAAATTAATTGCTATTATAACACTTAATTTTATATGCATATGGATGAACTTTCAATCAAATCTCATCCCTAGAAACAATACACTCAGAGAAGAAAGAATTTTTCTCATTTGGTTAGTTTATGAAGTAACCATTAAAAAAAAATCCCGATTTGTTTGACATTTGTCTGGAAGGATAACAAACCAAAACAGACCTGAAAAGAGACAAGAGTCCTTCATTGTCTCATGATCAGTACTAGACTGCACAGAACAGGGTGCAGAAAATAAGGAAGAAATACCCCTCATTATAAATATGTCATGACTAAATCCTATTTGACGTATTTGGCATTGGAGAATAATTGGAAATTCTATTTATGGTCCTATTTACACTTCTATTGTCAAAATTAATGATTCGCTATAAGTGAGAAGTTTTGCCTATATTCATCACCATCAGTGCCTGTGACTAAATTAAAATGTGTTTATATTTCCACAAACCTTGATTTTCATTGCAAAGTCCCAGACTCAAATTTTACCATTCATGACCAATGGCCTAAAAAGTCTTCCCTAAATTGACAAATCCTTACCCTTCAAAATAAACATTCATTTTTGATAAGTTTTATTAACTACTGAACAGATAGAAATGTCTAGCATACGTCTAAGGAATGACAATGAAACGAACCTTGAATATCACCATCAAGAAATAAAAAATGGATACATTTTTAAAAATTAAATTTTCCTTTGTATATATGCTTGCATATATACATGTTTATATGTTTACATGTTTATATATGTTTACATGCTATAAATTCAAAATTTATAAGAGGTATACATACATTGAAAATTCTATCATTTTCATTATGTAAAGTCCTTCCTTATTCTTTTTATGACTGCAGATTATTCTATTTATAGATGTAATATCATTTATTTACCCAGTCATCTATTGATTTGTACTTTGCTTGTTTCTAATATGTTGCTTTTATTTTAAAAATGCTGTGATGACTAACCTTGTGTGAAATCATTTAACACATATATGAGTATATCTGCAGAATAAATTCCTAGAAGTGAAACGGTTTGGTCAAAAGGTATATATATTTTATTTTCTGTTTTTTAAGGCATGAGTATTTTTATACAGAGAAAATGTATACTTCTATCAGCAATGCATGAGAGTGCTTATTTCCCCACACTTTCAAGAATGAACTGTGTCATTAAGCTTTGTCAGTGTTACACGTGGCAAAAATTATATCATGGTGTTTATATTTGCATTTCTCTTATTATTACTGAAGCTGAGCATCTTATTTTTTTCTATATGATTCCATTTATATGAAGTTCTCCAAGAGGTGAAACTAATCCATGATGATAGAAATCAAAATAAAGGTCTGGGGCAGAGATAGACTGGAAAAAAGTATAAGAAGTATAAGATATTTTTCCAGGGCAATGAAAATATTCTCTATTTTGATAGGTGGTGGGTATGAATGCTACTTCAATTTAGAAAAAAAAAAAGATAAACAGTTAAGTACTGTGCACAGTGTCTGGTTTGTGGCAGTTGTGTGTTAAGGACTGCTGAATGAAACGCCAATGCCCTGAGCAATGACGATGAGCGAGGATGGATTCGCGCTGGACTTCTCACAGGTTCCACTGCCTCCCAAGGGCAAGAACTAGCCATGACCCAGGGTTGCACTTAGGACCCCTCTGAGCATCTTTTCATATGTCAATAGCTATTTTTATTTGCTCTTCTATGAACTGTGTGTTCATCTTCACCTATTTTTCTAAGGCCTGTTGGTCTTTTTTCCTATTGATCTGTGAAAGCTATTCATTTGGGGAACTTCACTCTTTATCTGATATTAATTCTTCTCTCCAGTTCATTTATCTCTTAACTTTGTTTAGGTGGTTTTGCCATACATAAACTCTTTATTATTGTGTAGTCGAATGTATCCATCTTTTTTATGGTTTAGGGGTTTTCTGAGAACGTCTATATTGAGAAAGTCTTCCCCAAGAGTAAAAAACAACAGACACTGAAACAGAACTATAATTCTTACTCTTCCTGCTATCGATTGTAGTATTATTTTACCTGTAGCATCTCTACAACTGACCTCAGGCACTGAAATGGAATGGCTTGGGTATAAAGAATTCTGCCTGATGACACTTCAGAAACCCAGATGCTATGGAAATTTGATCCAGTTCTGTTGTTTAAAAAAACACTCATCAATTGTCTATTATGAGTAAAACACTGTGCCAGGCAACTTGTGGGATACAAAGAGAGGAAAAAAATGGGTCTTTCACTATAAAAAGCTTGTGATACAGTGTGGGAGATAGATTTGGTTAGAAATATGAATCATCAATGTTCTTCTTTTTAAAATTTATTTTATTGAAGTATAGTTGTTTCACAATGCTGTGTTAATTTCTGCTGTGTAGCAAAGTGATTTAGTTATACATTCTTTTTCACATTCCTCTCTATTATGGTTTGTCATAGGATATTGAATATAGTTCCCTGTGCTATACAGTAGGACTTTGTTCTTTATCCATCCTACATATAATAGTTTGCATCTGCTAATCCCAAACTCCTGATCTATCCCTCCTCCATCGCCACTCGCCCCTTGGCAACCACAAGTCTGTTGTCTATGTCTGTGAGTCTGTTTCTGTTTGGAAGATAAGTTTATCTGGGATGATTGATATTCTTACCATATAGAGCAGGAGTCAGCAAGCTTCATTTGTAAAGGGCCAGCTAGGAAATATTTTCAGTTTATAACTATTCAATTCTGTCTGAACCATAAGAGTATCTACGTTCCAATGAAAGTATATTTATGAATACTGAAGTGTGAATTTCACGTAATTTTTATGTTGTGAAATATTCTTCTATTATATTTTGCTTTTTATTCAAGCTATAAAAAAAGTAAAGTGAGTGAGTGAAGTCGCTCAGTCGTGTCTGACTCTTTGCGACACCGTGGGCTATAGCCTACCATGATCCTCCATCTATGGGATTCTCCAGGCAAGAGTACTGGAGTGGGTTGCCATTTCCTTCTCTAGAGGACCTTCCCAACCCAGGGATTGAACCCGGGTCTCCCATATTGTAGGCTGATGCTTTCAGTCTGAGCCACCAGGGAAGTCCTAAAAAAATTAAAGACAGAAACACTTAGCTCAAGGACCATACGAAAACAAATGGGAGGTCATATTTGACTCACTGGTCATAGTGAACCAACCCCTGATGTAGAGGGACAACTGTGAAATTCTATACTAGGAGGAAAGATGATTTGGGGGCTTCCTTGGTGGTGCAGAGGTTAAAGCATCTGCCTGCAATGTGGGAGACTTGGGTTCGATCCCTGGTTCGGGAAGATCCCCTGGAGAAGGAAATGGCAACCCACTCCAGTATTCTTGCCTGGAGAATTCTATGGACGGAGGAGCCTGGCGGGCTACAGTCCACGGGTCACAAAGAGTTGAACATGACTGAGCGACTTCACTATCAATTATTGAAACCCTCAAAAATAACTCTATTTGGTATAAACCATTAGGTATAATAGGTTTCCCAGATGGCGCTAGTGGTAAAGAACCTGCTTGCCAATGCAGAAGACATAAAGACACCTGGGTTCGATCCCTGGGTCAGGAAGATCCCCTGGAGAAGGGCATGGCAACCCACTCCAGTATTCTTGCCTGGAGAATCCCATGGACAGAGGAGCCTGGTGGGCTATGGTCCATAGGAACGCAAAGAGTTGGACACGACTGAAGTGACTTAGCATGCATGCATGCATTTGTTTAAGGTATAATATAAGCTACAAGGATAGATTGTACAACACAAGGAATATAGCCAATATTTTATAGTAACTATAAATGGAATATAACAGTTAAAAATTATGAGTCACTATAGTGTACACCTCTAGCCTATATAATGTACAGCAATTATAATTCAATAAAATAATAATAATTTTTAAAACTCTAAGTTCATCCCTTTAAGCTTTGCAAAAGGAATCTGGAAGCAATGAATGGAGAAACAGTGGATATGTGACCTGCTTCTCAGCTAAACTCTGCTTCAAGCTGGAGAGAGAATGGAGTTCTCTGAATCGAATTTACCGATTCCTTCCGTTAAACTGCCTTTCACCTAGTATTTCTGTCGAGAGTCTAGAAACTATGGTGATTGATGCCATAGAAACACACAGCGAGAGAGCAGGGTGATGAGCTTGTGGATTGTGGCATGGCTGAGAGGCAAAAAGCTTTTTAGCTGCCAATCTCTAGGTAAAGTAATAGAATAAAATACAATGCAACTAGTATCAGAGGAGCTTTGCTGTTTACAAAGCACTCTTCATGTATATTATCACCTTTAATTTTACACAAAATTCACAATAACCCTGTGAGGTCATTATTTTGATGATTTTTACAGATGAGAATCTGACTTCTTTCTTATGGCCCTATTCGCATTGCCCTAAGCATAGGACCAGATGTTTCTCAATACTAAAGGTAAGACCACAATTAGTAAATACATATTTTCCTCTATTTACAATGGGGTTGCATCCCAATAAGCCCATTATCAGTTCAAAAAAATCAGTAAGTCCAAAATGCATTTAATGCACCTAACCTACAGAGCGCCATAGCTAGCCTAACCTTAAACATGCTCAGAACATTTATGTTAGCCTGCAGATGGGAAAATCATCTAACACAAAGCCTCTTTTATAATAAAATGCGTAGTAGCTCCCATAATTCATTGAATTCTGGGAATTCCTTGGTTATCCAGTGGTTAGAACTCTGCACTTTCACAGCCAAGGGTGCAGGTTCAAGTTCTGGTTGGGGAACTAAGATCCCATAAGCTACTCGAAGTGGTGCCCCCTAAAATATAATTAAATAATTTTTTTCAAATGTATTGAATACTATCCTGAAAGCAAAAAACAGAATGGTTGTCTGGGTACATAGTGGCTGTAAGTATACTGGTTGTTTACCCTCTTGATCATGTGGCTGAAGAGGAGTTGTGGTGGCTGCCGCTGCTCAACATCACAGAGAGTCTCCTGCCACATATCCCTGATCCTGGAAAAGATTGAACTCCAAATCTGATGTAAGATTTCTACTGAATGCATATCGCTTTTACACCTTCCTAAAGTTGAACCATTGTAAGTCGGGAGTCATCTGTGATGGTGAAGATGATATAGTCGAAGCCTGCAGGTCACGGGATATTGGTTGTGTTCCAGACATTAAGGCAACTGACATATGCCTCATTTTGGAGTCATTACGGCATTGTGTTTTTCATTACACACTTTTGGAGTCAGGTGGATCCATATTCAAGCCTTTGTTCTGCCACTTAAAGCCCTGTGACCAGGGGCAAGTTGCAGAACTTCTCCAGTTTTCAGTTTCCTGATCTATAAAAGGTAGGTGACATCATGCTACCTATTTCTTCTGGCTAGAGCATGAATCAAATCAGATAAATGCTTAGCACAGTAGCTCACACATACTAAGTGCTTGATAAATTGTTATTATTACTACACAGAGCTTATAATAACTCTGATGATCCTGGAAAGATGATGAAAATAATTTAATGGAATCCACACACCTGGCATTCAGACGATTAACAAAGCTTTGAAATCATTATAGACACACAGGAAGTTGCAAAAATAGTAGAAAGATCTGCACACGCTGCCCTCAGCTTCCCCCAACAGCAACATCTTCTATAACTGTAATACAATATCAAAATCAGAGAATTGACATTGGTATAATATTGTTAACTAAAGACTTTATTCATATTCCACAATTTTTAAAACTGCATTCACTTATGTGTATATAGCTCTATGTAATTTTATCCCAAGTATAGGTTTGTATAACCACTACCACAATCAAGACACAAACTGTTTCCATTACCACAAAGTAACTCCCTGGTGCTCTGTCTTTGTATTTGCACCTAACCCCTATCCCTTTCCGATGGCACCCACTAATCTGTTCTGCATCTCTGAAGTTTTGTCATTTTTAAGTATTGCATGAATGGAGTCATACGGTATATAACCTTTTGAGAATGCCATTGAGATCCATCCAAATTGTTGCATGTGTCAATAGCTCATTTCTTTCTTTCTTTTTTTTTTTTTACTGTATTCCACCATATACCAGAGTTTGTGCAACCATCACTCCCTGAAGAATATTTGAATTATTTCCAGTGTTTGGCTATTTCAAGTAAAACTGCATGAACAATAGTGAACACTTTTTTCTGTGGACATAAGTTTCCATTTCTTTATGCCCAAGAGTGTAATTGCTGGGTCATATGGTAAGTATACATTTAAAATGATAAGAAATTGCCAAACTTTTTTCCAGAGTGTCTGTACCATTTTACATTCCCACCAGTGGTACATGAGTGATACAGTTTTTCCACATCCTCACCAAGTATTATCACTAATTTTTAACTGTTCTAATAGCTCAATCGGTGAAGAATCTGCCTGCAGTGCAGGAGACCCGGGTTCAATCCCTGGGTTGGGAAGACCCCCCTGGAGAAGGAAATGGCAACCCACTCCAGTATCCTTGCCTGGAAAATCTCATGGACAGAGGAGCCTGGTGGACTGCAGTCCATGGGGTCACAAAGAGTCGGTCACGACTGAGCGACTAACACTAATAGGTGTATAGTAACAACGCTTGGTGGTTCTAATTTGCATTTCCCCAGTAGCTACTGATATTTAATATTGTTCCTATGCTTATTTGCCACACATCTTCTCTTTGCTGATGTTTTTTACCTATTTTATGATTGGATGGATTTGTGTTTTTACTGTTGAGTTTTGAGAGTTCTTTTTGTATTATGAATACAGAGCTTTTGTTGAAGATATGATTCAAGTTGTGGGTTTAATTGTGTTCCCCCCAAACCCCAATACCTATGACAGTGAGCTTATTTGGAAATAGGATCTTTGCAAATATAATCAAGGTAAAATAAAGTCATACTGGAGGAGGACAGACCCTAATCCAATGACTGATGTCCTCACAAAAAGAGGAAAATTTGGGCACAGACACTTAAGGAGAACACCATGTGGCAAAGAAAGCTGGAATTAGAGCAATGCATCTGCAGCCAAGAAATGACAAGGATTTGCCAGCAGCCATGAGAAATTAGGAAGAGGCAAGGAAGAATTCTTTGCTTATAGCCTTCAGAGAAAGGCTGACACCTTGATATTTGAGTTCTGGCCTGCAGAACTGTGAGGGAATATATTTCTGCTGTTTTAAACCCCAAATTTATGATGATTTGTTATGGCAGCCCCAGGGAGTGAATCCATCTTATAAATAATTTCTCCCAGTCTCTACCTGATCTTTTCACTCTCTTAATGGATCTTGCCAGGGAAAAGTTTTAATTTTTATAATGTCTAACTTATTAATTTCAAAAAATTTTATGGTCAAGGTTTTAGCATCATGTCCTAAGAACTCTTTCTCTAGCCCTAGATATCAAAGATTTTGTCCTATGATTTCTTCTGAATTTTTAAAATTAATTTTGTTTTTATTTAAATCTGTTGTCATTTGAAGTTAATTTTTGTAAATGATGTGAGGTTTAGGTTGAGGGTCATTTTGGTTTTATATATGGATGTCTAATTATTCTAGTATCCTTTATTGGAAATACTTTTCTTTCTCTATTGGATCACTTTTGGGTCTTCATGAAAAATCAATTCAACCTATTTGCATTCATCTAGTCTAAGATCCTTATTCTATTCCATTGATCTATGAGTCTATTTTTCACACACTGTGACCCAACTATTTTTTTGATAGTCAAGATGCAAGGTTGCATAGATCTAGTGGCACATATTCAAGGAGGAACTATCAGAACTATTGATATACTGCCTTAATTACTGTAGGTATATAGTTAAGTCTTAACATTAGGTAGAATAATCCCTTCCACTTTATCCGTTTTCAGAACTGATTTAGCGATTCTAGTTCCTTTGCCTTTCCATATATATTTTGGAATAATCTTGTCTATAGGTATAAAACATCTTGCTGGGATTTTGACAGGAATTGCGTTTAAATCTAAAGATCAATTTGGGAAGAATTGACATCTTTACTATGTTGAGTCTTCCAAACCATGAACAAAGTGTGTCTCTCCATTTATTTAAATCCTTGATTTCTTGCATCTTCATTTAAAAATTTTCAGCACAGATATCCTATACACACTTTGTTAGATTTATACCTAAGTGTTACGTTTCCTTTGGAGTGATTAAAAAATGGCTGCATTGTTAATTTCCTTCCACATGTTTTTGGCTATTTGGAGAAGGAAATGGCAACCCACTCTAGTATTCTTGCCTGGGAAATCCCATGGACAGAGGAGCCTGGCAGGCTACAGTCCGTGGGACTGCAAAAGAGTCAGACATGACTGAGTGACTAAACATCAACAATTGTTAATTTCCTTCCACATGTTTGTTGCTGTTATACAGGAATGCAATGGAATCTTGTGTGTTGCTCTTGTATCCTGCAACCTTGCTAGCTCATTAATTTTACTAGCTTTTTTGCCTATTCCTTGGTATTTTTTATATACTGTGACCCAACTATTGTTTTAATAATCAAGATGCAAACTTTCACTGATCCAGTGGCACATATTCAAGGAGGAAGTATCAGAACTATTGATATACCAGCTCAGAGTTATAACTCTCCCTCCTCTTCACTCACTGAAGTCTTGTGAGGGTGCAACACGTATGAAAATTCTTAGTTACAATAATTTACTAAGTTAATATTAACTTACTAATATAGACAAAAGACTTGTCTCACATGTGTGCATTCCTAAGCTAGAATGTGTCTTAGCAGCTAAGCTCAGTTCTATTGATCAGTCTGGGGAGCCATGTTCATTTCCTTCATTCATTCATTCATTCATTCAACAAATAATTACTGAGAGCTTACTTCTCTGGTGGTTCAATGGTAAAGAATCCACCTGCAATGCAAGAGACCTGGGTTTGATCCTTGGGTCAGGAAGATCCCCTGGAGAAGGAAATGGCAACCCATTCAAGTATTCTTGCCTGGAGAATCCCATGGACTGAGGAGCCTGGTGGGCTACAGTCCATGGGGTCACAAAGAGCTGGACACGACTGAGCGACTAAGACTTTTGCTACTTTGCATAAAGTCATTGGAATAGATGCTATGAACTCAGAAATAAACAAGATACATATATTCTCAAATGTATATGCCAAGCAACATCTTGAGCTCAAAGTTGAAATTTTATAAAAAGATGTTTATGCTGCTTCTCTTTATTTTGCTTCCCTGGTACCTCAGCTGCAATACAGGAGAGCCTGGTTCATTCTTGGGCCAGGAAGACCAGCTGGAGAAGGGATAGGTTACCCACTCCAGTATTCTTGGGCTTCCCTAATGGCTCAACTGGTAAAGAATCTGCCTGCAATGCAGGAGACCTGGGTTCAGTCCTTGGGTTGGGAAGATCCCCTGGAAAAAGGAAAGGCTACCCACTCCAGTATTCTGGCCTGGAGAATCTCATGGACTTGCAAAGAGTCAGATACGACTGAGCGACTTTCATTTTCACATGCTGCTTCTAGTTTCCTGAAGATTGAATTATTCACTCAATTAACCAGTGAGTCCCAAAGTGTTTTATGATGTGGCATTTCCTTTAGGAAAAGCATGAGTAAGAACATTGTAGTTATAGTTCTATTGTCATAATGCTATATCTTTAAAAGCAAAAAGAAAAGATAATAGCCACCCACCTTGTAGTTTGATCAATGTGGTCATTTACCATTCCCCTCAACCCTACTTTTAAAGGCCCTAACTCATTCCAAGGGTCTTCAGGCCTCCCTTCTTGCCAGGAGATGATAATTTGACCTTAAGTTCCAGACTTAGTAACATCTCCAGGACCTAATATTGGTCTCAGCCCTTGCCACACATTAGGAATCAGCTGGCGAGATTTTTATAATACAGGTTTTAGGGATTTCTCTGGCAGTCTAGTGGTTAAGAGTCTGTGCTGCCAGTGCAGGGAGTACAGGTTCAATCCCTAGTCAGGGAACTAAGATGCAGTGTGGTGCAGCCAAAATTTTAAAAAGTACAGATTTTAAGGATCCAGACCAGACCAACTGATTCAGAGCCTCTGGGCCTGAGGCCTAGGCACAGGTATCTCTTAACACCTCTTGAGATGATGCTGTGGTGGAGTGAGAACTAAGAATCAGTGTAAATCTAACCCGAACTGCCAATGATGATTGTGTAAGTCCAGTCTTTGTAGATCAAATTGTATACTTACATTTTATTAAAGTTCCACTTACTATGTTCCAGGTACTGTATTAAGCACTTTACACACATTATTTTGCTTTATCCTCATGACTATTTGAGGTGGCTTGAAGGATATCTGGGGAAGGAAAGTTTTAGCTTTCTTCCCATCTCCATCATATTTCTGAATAGCGACTCCAAATAATTATATGACCATAAAAGGGTTAGTTGCTTAGTCGTGTCTGACTCTTTGCAACCCCATAGACGGTAGCCTGCCATGCTCCTCTGTCCATGGAATTCTCCAGGCAAGAATACTGGAGTGAGTTGCCATTCCCTTTCTCCAGGGGATCCTCCTGACCCAGGGATCAAACCCAGGTCTCCCGCATTGCAGGTGGATTCTTTACCATCTGAGCCATCAGGGAAGCCCAAGAAAAGGCCCAGAGAGGTCGAGCAGGTGGGACCAGGGCACCAGTATTTCCCTTTCTGTTCCCACCTTCCCACAAAATTCTTCCACAAGTCCCTAAACATGGCCAGCCTCTGGCCAACCAACCTGAGCTGTCTGCCAGCCCAGCACATGAGGCAAGGATCAGTACTGATGCAAAATTTTCTGCCACAAATCACCACCACACTGCTCCCTTCCACATAGCTTAAGCTGAAACATGATAGAAATGCTATGAGTAATTCCAGGCACCTGCCTCTGTACAGGCAGGAACACAGCTGCTGCGGCCCAGAAAAGGGATCTCCCACACTTGCTGGTTCAAGGCCACAATGTGTTCTCACTGATTCTGCCACACTCCAGAGGACCAATATCAGAGTTCCCAGGCTGCGTCTTCACACTGAGCCTCCCTCTCATAAGAGTAACTCTTAGGAAGGGGCACTAACATGGACAGGGCAGCAAATTTGTCCTTGCTGTTGCCGCCAATTTTTTTTTTTTTTTTTTGCCTAACACCAAATCTCCTCGTCTGGGCCATCCAGCCCTCTGGGCTTCCTCCCAACCATCTAGTAAGGGGAGAATGTCTCTTGATCCATGGCCCTTCATCAGTGCACAATTGCTTCTGTTGGAAATAGATCAGACTCTGGAAAAACTGAAAAGCTGAAGCTATTTCCAGTTCCATTCAATCTCAGAGGACAGGGGTTGCAGAGACCACAAGCACGTGGCAGCAGAGGCTTGTGAGTGAAGCTCCAAAACCTTACAGGGTACCAACATTCCCTCCATCATTAACTTGCTTTCTCTGGACCAGAGCTCCCTTTAATTCTCCCCTGGGGCTGTCTTCCACCCGACAAGCAATAGGAAGCTGACTTTTGACCTATCCTCCAATGATCAGTGCCCACCTGCTTCTATTGGAAAGAGATCTGACTCTGGGAAAATGGAAAAGCTGAAGGTGTTTCCTGGCTCCAGGCTCTGTAAAGGCACAAATCCAGCTGCCCCATCTCAGTCTAACTGACAGAGAGGAGAGAGCGGCAGAGCCCACAGTCTACATTCAACAGGGCAGAAAGGAGAATGGAAGAGAGGGTGTGGAAAGGGTACTAATCCTTGGGTAAAGATCAATCAGTTTTGGAAAAGTTTGAATCCTTGTTTTCTGGCTTCTGCTTTTAACCTCCTGAAAGCTGTGATCACAAATCCTTCATCTTTATACTCTGTTGAGTCACTGCCAAAGATTCAAGGATTAGTCTTGGTTTATTAGTTTTAGAAATAAGATAGTGTCCTCTTGTCCATAGTAAATTCAGCCGAAAGAGGAAAGCATTAGCTAAATCCCTCACTCCAGACCTGTAAAGGCTCTAACACACACTTGTTTTATTTACAAGGGAGCTAAGGAATGAGAGCCCTCAGCTCATTTCTTAGGTGCTGCAGTGGTAAAGAATCCATCTACCAATGTAGGAGACACAAGAGACTTGAGTTTTATCCCTGGGTGCAGAAGATCCCCTGAAGGAGGAAATGGCAACCCACTCCAATATTCTTACCTGGGAAATCCCATGGACAGAGGAGCCTGGCGGGCTATAGTCCGTGGGGTCACAGAGTCAGACATGACTGAGTGACTGACAGCTCCATACGCCAGCCTGTGAGAAGTGGAGTCTGGATTCTAAAGGACCCTAGAGTGGCTGTGTTGGCAAATCTTGTTTCAGGCTCTTCAACTTCTCCCCCTTTCCATACTTGGGATATTGTTATCAGAAAATCTTTTGAAAGTCTTCCAAGAGATCATCTTTGAGAGTATGTAAGTAATTTTGCTTATTGATGTGCACTCAAACACGTGGTGTGTGTGTGAGAGAGAGAAGTATAAAACAGTTCATTTCATTACCCTGGTGTAAATATTACTAAGACAGGCTTGTTATATACTCTTAAAGACAGGAGACATGGAGGTGTTGTGCAGAGTCTTGCTTTGGCAGCATTTTTGTCGTCTTGCTTCGCTTAACCAACCTCACGTTAATCTGGGGATGTTTACTCCCCAACCTCATATCCACCATGAACTCCTACTTAGCTAAGGGTTATGAGACTCAGGAATTTGGTGTCTAAGTCCAAACCCTCACTCGAATAGGCAGCCTGGAACACAGAACCTTCTCTCCTCACACCACTTGGAGAAGCGGGCCTGCCCAGCACCTCTGAGAGTCTGTCAGGTGTGTCTGAATTCCAAACAGGGAGGAAGAATGAGAACTCTGGTCTGGCTAACAAACTGCATGGGAAATTCAGCTCCTGGGTGAGGTGGGCTCTGGAGAGGAAAGGCTGGATGTGCCAGGAGCTCCCAGAGTCCTCGCTGCCCCTGCTGGTGCCGAGGTCACATATTCCTCCTTCCCCCAGGATGGCAGGGTCTGGTCCCCTTGCTCTTACTCTTGCTAAGTGAGGCAGGGAGCTATTTTGCACAGCACTCTGCTGGAAAGAAAGTGGATAGTGTGGAACAGAGGAATAGCATCTCAGAAGCAACAAAAGAAAGAAAACGTGAACTGAAGCACAGTCCTGTATTTACAAAGCCATAGTGGTCTGTCTTGCTTGTCAGGAGTTCAGGGTCTACCTTTTATTATTATTTATGTGCATCTCCAAAGCTTCAAATTATCATTATTACTCACAGGTATTAGCTCCTTTTTATGTTTATGTTCCTAGGATTGATATTTGCTTTGTCTTATGACATGGGACATTCTGTTATGCAAGTTCTCTGCACTTTACTGCTCAGTAGTAAAAATGACATGACCTGATCCCAAGAGACGGATGTTCTTGGCGTAAGCCCTGCCCAGGAAAGTCACTATACTCTTGTACCGGACCTTAAAGCACTTCCTCTGGCCTGTGAGAGGGGCAGTGCAGATCCTGTCACATTCTCAGACCAGGATATCCTCCTATCTCCATTCCTGGGACCGTAGGATGCTCACCTATGTATTCAGTTCCAACTCTCAGTTCAGACCCCTTATGTATGGAGCTCGAGCCAGGTGTTGGGGGCTCAGCTTCAAGCTACCTTTTTCACTTTCAAGGACTCTAGAACCAGCTACCTGGATTCAGCAACCTCTTCATATGTAAATGAGGGAGAATTTAATCAGTCAACCGAGAGCAGCAAGTGGGACCACCTTGGTGTGAATAGTCATGAAGTCCATTTCAAGAGTCAAGATTAGGTTGCCAAAAATTTAGGGGACCAGATCAAACAAATAAAGAGAGGACTGATTCATGTATATAAGGAGACAACCCTAGAGATTCTTGGGTAGATTTAAGAAACCATTAGAATCCTTTCTAGAAAAACATGAGTGCGCATGGAGGGAAAGGAGTGTCAGTGCCATTGTAATCTGGATATTGGAAGATGAGAGACATTTTTAATTGAGGGTTGATCTACAACATTATGTTAGCTTCAAGTATATAACATAATGGTTTGATATTTGGATATATTGTAAAATGATCACCACAATAACTTGAATTAATGTCCATCACTATGCATACATATTTTTCTTGTAATGAGAAGTTTTAAGATTTAAGTAGACCTTATTTTTAACATGCATGCTTATCCTACCCTGTGATTCTGGAAGCACCTCACAGATCAGTTGTGCTCCTTGGAGATGGACTGCTGTGCTCGGTAGGGCAGAGGGTGGGGCACCCAATGGAGCAGCCACAGGACTGATGGCAATATATTAATCACACTTGTTCGTGAGCACAGGGAAGACACTAGAAAAGACCTTGAAGGGTTAAAAAATTGCCACCGACTCTAGGACAATCTAAGTCCCAAACTATACTAAGACCCCATCCTTAGGGGCTGCAGGAAATACTTGAGGTGCAGGACTTTGCAAGAAGCTAAACATCTTGTGTGACAAGTGTCTATACATGCCCGAGAAATTCAGGTGTCCTGGTGGTGCCCGTACCTCCTCTCTCTCATCATGTTCTTTGAGGACAAGTGATTTGTTCCACTCATTTCTGTGTCTCCTCAAACAGGAGCCCTAGTCCTGGCAGAAGGCTGCAGAGCAGAGTCTGGTACTGGGTGTAGCAGCAGCAGTACTAACCAGAGCAGCCTCGAATCCTCTGCATCACCACCCCCCGGGCAGGAAATGGCATACTGATCTCTATCCCCCAACAGCACCCAGCCTGGGACTTCCTATTTTTTCTCATTTTTCAGCTTTCTTGAGGTACAATTTACATACCATGAACTCACTTATTTCAAGTGTACAATTTGAGTTTTAATAAAGGTATGTGTGCACGTGCTAAGTTGCTTCAGTTGTGTCTGATTCTGTGCAAACCTATAGACTGCTGCCCGCCAGGCTCCTCTGTCCATGGGATTCTCCAGGCAAGAATACTGGAGTGGGCTGCCATTCCCTTCTCCAGAGGATCTTCCCTACCCAGGGATCAAACCCACGTCTCTTAAGTCTAACCTCCATTGGCAAGCAGGTTCTTTACCACTTAGCACCACCTGAGAAGCCCTAATAAAGGTATACCATTACACAAACATCATCACACCACATAATTACAAACACTTCCATTAGCCTCAATTTTTCTCTTGGACTCCTTAGCAGCCATCCTTGCCCCAGCCTCCAGACCCAGGCAAACACTAATGTGCCTTTTCTCGTCATAGCTTTGCCTTCTCTAAAAATTTCATATTAAAGAATCATACAGCATATCTGTTCTTCCCCGGTGGCACTAGTGGTAAAGAATCTGCCTGATTATGCAGGAGACCTAAGAGACACAGGTTCAATCCCTGAGTCAGGAAGATCCCTTGGAGAAGGGAATGACAACCCACTCCAGTATTCTTGCCTGGAGAATCCCCGGACAGAGGAGCCTGGTGGGTTACAGTCCATGGGGTCACAAAGAGTAGGACATGACTGAAGTGACTTAACACACACACACACACACAGAATATCTAGTGTCTTTTATTGAGTATGTTTGAGATTCATCTCTATTGTCACATATGTTAATAGTTTATTCTTATTTGGGATCAGTAGCCACTCTGAACTCATGAAAGTTAGGTGCTAATTTGTAAGAAAACTAACTCTCCCAAGTTATTCCAATCCTACAGTAAAGGTCAAGGAGAGAATGGTCAAATGCATTTAATATACAATTTCCAATTTGTAAGAGTCACTATTTTTATGTGGAACGATACCCACTACAGAAAATAGATCATGAAAGGGTTTCGTGTTGCTAACTAAATAGCTACCAAATGGTAATTTCTGTCTCATAAAAAAGTAAAATTGATAATCAATAAATTGGATTTTAAAATAATATTGTTCTTTTAAATTTTCTGATTAGTATTCCACGATATGGATAAGTCACATTATGTTTACCTGATTGCTAACTGATGGACATTTAGTTGATTCCAACTGATGGACTGGAAACTGATGTTTCCAGTTTGATTTTATGAAAAATGCTTCTGTGTACATTTGCATTCAAGTCTTTGTGTGGACATATGTTTTCATTTACTTGAGTAGATATACCTAGGAGTGGAATTGTGGGGCCATATGGTAAGTGTCTGGCCTTTATTGACTTGACACGTGATTAAGGGTATGTGAGAGAATTCTAGGAAAAAGGAGGTTATTGAAAGGCAGAAATGCACTAAGAAATAAATTCATTGCTTCATAATTTGTACCTCAATATTTAGTAAGCCTAGGACTTCTCTGGCAGTCCAGTGGTTAAGATTGTGCTCCCAATGCAAGGGGCATGGGTTCTATCCCTGGTCAGGGAACTAAGATTCCACATGCTGTGCAGTGTGAATGAAATTATATGTCTGTGTGTGTATATATATATATAGGTGTGTATGTATATGCATATGTGCATATATATGTATATATAAAGTGTGTGTATATATGTATATATATATAGGGCTTCCCAAGGTGATGCCAGTGGTAAAGAACCCACCTGTCAAGTTAGGAGATGTAAGAAATGGGAGTTCGATCCCTGGGTCAGGAAGATCCCCTGGCGGAGGTCATGGCAATCCATTCCAGTATTCTTGCCTGGAGAATCCCATGGACAGAGGAGCCTGGCAGGCTACAGTCTATAGGGTCACAAAGAGTCAGACATGACTGAAGTGACTTAGCACATACATATATATGTATGTATGTATATGAAGCCTAAACATTTTGTATGATGCAAAACTGCCTCCATCTATTACAATTGGAGAACTTCACACTGACCACAGCAAAGAATATGAGGCATGTGTGGGAGGACAAGTGTCATATCCTTTTGCCTTTCAGGCTGTTCATGGGGTTCTCAAGGCAAGAATACTGAAGTGGTCTGTCATTTCCTTCCCCAGTGGACCACTTTTTGTCAGAACTCTCCACCATACCCATCCATCTTGGGTGGCCCTACATGGCATGGCTCATAGTTTCATTGAGTTAGACAAGCCTGTGGCCCATGTGATCAGTTTCATTAGGTTTCTGTGAATGTGGTTTTCATTCTGTCTTCCCTCTGATGGATAATAAGCTTGTGGAAGTTTCCTGATGGGAGAGATTGATTGTGGAGGAATCTGGGTCTTGTTCTGATAGGTGGGGCCATGCTCAGTAAATCTTTAATCCAATTTTCTGTTGATGGGCGGGGCTGTGTTCCCTCCCTATTGTTTGGCCTGAGGCCAAACTATAGTAGGGGTTCAGTTCAGTTTAGTTCAGTCACTCAGTCATGTCCGACTCTTTACGACCCCATGGACTGCAGCACGCCAGGCCTCCCAGTCCATCACCAACTCCCAGAGTTTACTCAAACTCATGTCCATTGAGTCAGTGATGCCATCCAACCATCTCATCCTCTGCCATCCCTGTCTCCTCCCGCCTTCAATTGTTCCCAGCATCAGGGTCTTTTCAAATGAGTCAGCTCTTCACATCAGTGGCCAAAGTATTTGGAGCTTCAGCATCAGTCCTTCCAATGAATATTCAGGACTGATTTCCTTTAGGATGGACTGGTTGTATCTCCTTGCAGTCTGAGGGACTCTCAAGAGTCTTCTCCAACACCATAGCTCAAAAGCATCAATTCTTCGGTGCTCAGTTTTCTTTATAGTCCAACTCACATCCATGCATGACTACTGGAAAAACCATAGCCTTGATAAGACAGACCTTTGTTGGCAAAGTAATGTTTCTGCTTTTTAATATGCTGTCTAGGTTGGTCATAACTTTTCTCCCAAAGAGTAAGCATCTTTTAATTTTATGGCTGCAGTCACTATCGGCAGTGATTTTGGGCTCCAAATGGTAAGGGTAATGGCAGTAATGGCAATCTCCTTCAAAAGGACTTATGCTCACACTGTTGTATTCAGTGTCCCTGAGCCCACAGCAGGCCACTGTGGACTCACGTCTCTGCCGGAGACTCCTGGACATTCGCAGGCAAGTCTGGAATCAAGATTGCCAGGAGAAATAACAATAACCTCAGATATGCAGATGACACCACCCTTATGGCAGAAATCAAAGAGGAACTAAAGAGCCTCTTGATGAAAGTGAAAAAGCAGAGTGGAAAAAGCTGGCATAAAACTGAACATTCAGAAAACAAAGATCATGGCATCTGGTCCCATCACTTCATGGCAAATAGATGGGGAAACAATGGAAACTGTGACAGACTTTATTTTCTTGGGCTCTAAAATCACTGCAGATGGTGACTGCAGCCAGAAAATTAAAAGACTCTTGCTCCTTGGAAGAAAAGCTATGACCAACCTAGACAGCATATTAAAAAACAGAAAATTACTCTGCCAACAAAGGTCTATAGATCAAGGCTATGGTTTTTCCCATAGTTAGGTATGGATGTGAGAGTTGGACTATAAAGAAAGCTGAGCAATGAAGAATTGATGCTTTTGAACTGTGATGTTGGAGACTCTTAAGAGTCCCTTGGACTGCAAGGAGATCCAACCAGTCCATCCTAAAGAGATCAGTCCTGAATATTCATTGGAAGTACTGATGCTGAGGTTGAATTTCCAATACTTTGGCTACCTGATGTGAAGAATTCATTTTAAAAGACTCTGATGCTGGGAAAGATTGAAGGCAGGGGGAGAAGGGGACGACAGAGGATGAGATGGCTGGATGGCATCACCAAATCGATGGACATGAATGTGAGCAAGCTCCAGGAGTTGATGATGGACAAGGAAGCCTGGCTTGCTGCAGTCCGTGGGGTCACAAAGAGTCAGACATGACTGAGCAACTGAACTGACTGGGTGGACAAGTATCATGATCAGTGCAAAGAAAGGCATCAAAATCTGAATAGCCTACATGGTTGTTCACTTTTCAGGAGCCATTATGTTTAACCATGACAAGAATTTGCTTTAACAAAAAATTCCACTTAAAGATTCGAGTGGAATTTATGCTCTTTGTGGAGCCTACTGTTGCATAATTTGTAACTTTTTTTAACCTGGTCTCTGAAGAGGCCATTCTGAATAGTAGTCTCCCCTTGAAATATGAAATTAGAGTGATTATGTTTTGGAGCAAGAAATTATGAAGGAGATCAGAGAACTCTGTGATGACAGGAATCCCTATTACATAGATCCAAATACACCCACAAGTAAAATTTGTCCTCTTTAAGTTGATCTAACCCAGTTAATTAATGACAAAGAAATCCATCCTGTTTCCCAGCCCAAGAGCTTTAAAAAAGTGGAGAGGAGAACCTCTTGTTGGGACTTACAGATTGAGAATTCTAGTTATGCATTTTTCACTTCTCAAATATGCAGACAGAATTTGAGCTTGAGTCATAAGCCAAAAGCTGAATCATTTCATCTTTCTCCCATTGGAAGGCCACCCCTAGAATCCTGAGAAATTTGAGCACAGGCATCCGATGCTTCACTAGATGTGGTTTACCTGGGACTGACACACATCTCTTTCTGCTTTCTTGACTATGCCAAAGCCTTTGACTGTGTGGATGACAATAAACTGTGGAAAATTCTGAAAGAGATGGGAATACCACACCACCTGACCTGCCTCTTGAGAAACCTATATGCAGGTGAGGAAGCAACAGTTAGAACTGGACATGGAACAACAGACTGGTTCCAAAGAGGAAAAGGAGTACGTCAAGGCTGTATATTGTCACCCTGCTTATTTAACTTCTATGCAGAGTACATCATGAGAAATGCTGGACTGGAAGAAACACAAGCTGGAATCAAGATTGCCGGGAGAAATATCAATAACCTCAGATATGCAGATGATACCACCCTTATGGCAGAAAGTGAAGAGGAACTAAAAAGCCTCTTGATGAAAGTGAAAGAGGAGAGTGAAAAAGTTGGCTTAAAGCTCAACATTCAGAAAATGAAGAAAAAAAAAAAAAAGNACCTGAGTATTTAGTGTGTTCCAAGAGCTTTATGTAAGGAGAGAGAAAAAATGTTTGATTTCATGATATTCCCAGATCTTGGCTGCTCAGAAAGAATAGAAGTGAATGATAGGTCTCCTGAACCTTACTAAACATAAAATAGAAATGATTCAAGATGTATATTGTTCTATCAAACCCTGAAGGGGAGATGGCAAGCAGGTTCTCAGGGAGATAGAGGCCTTATCAGTAAGGGATCCTCAGAATGCAAGGTATTTGTTCCCATAAAGAGAAGTTGATGAAGAAACTGCAATTTTTCAGTAAAAAAGCACAACAGATGCATGTAAATATACAAAGTCAATCATCATTATTCATGGATTCCATATCTGCAAATTTTCCTACTCTCTAAAATTTATATGTAATCCTCCAATCAATGTCCCTTGGCCGTTTTGTGTCATCTGCAGACAGGCACAGAGAGATGAAAAATTTGAATCACCTTCACGTTTCAATCTAAGGCCAAAAAAGGTGGCTCTAATTTACTGTTTCAGCTCTTATACTATAAATATATCCTTTCCATGATATGTTTAATATCATATTTTTTGGATTGTTGTGCCTTTTGCTGATGATTTCACTGTTTAAAGTGTCCCTGAAGAAAATTATGACCAACCCAGATAGCATATTCAAAAGCAGAGACATTACTTTGCCAACAAAGGTCCATCTAGTCAAGGCTATGGTTTTTCCAGTGGTCATGTATGGATGTGAGAGTTGGACTGTGAAGAAAGCTGAGTGCCAAAGAATTGATACTTTTGAACTGTGGTGTTGGAGAAGACTCTTGAGAGTCCCTGGACTGCAAGGAGATCCAACCAGTCCATCCTAAAGGAGATCAATCCTGGGTGTTCATTGGAAGGACTGATGCTAAAGCTGAAACTCTAATACTTTGGCCACGTGTTGCAAAGAGTTGACTCATTGGAAAAGACCCTGATGCTGGGAGGGATTAGGGGCAGGAGGAGAAGGGGACGACAGAGGATGAGATGGTTGGATGGCATCACCAACTCGATGGATGTGAGTCTGAGTGAACTCCAGGAGTTGGTGATGGACAGGGAGGCCTGGCATGCTGCGATTCATGGGGTCACAAACAGTCAGACACGACTGAGTGACTGAAATGAACTGAACTGAAAGTGTAGTGCTAAATTTCTGTTCAGAGTTCCTAAGCACAAGGTTGTGGTATGTCTAAAAACAAAATACAAGTGTTAGATAAACTTTATTCAGGCATAAATTGTAGTACTGTTGGATAATATGTAGTAAATAATGTGTCTAAAATGCACATAAAAGAAGATTATGTGTTAATCTGCTGATGAAACTTATGAGACTGGAGTCATTCAAGGACCTTACTCTATATTTCACTTAGTAGTAAGGTTTTAGTCTTTGCTAATTGAGAGTTCCAGGTTCAGTTAAGTTCAGTGCAATCGCTCAGTCATGTCTGTTCTTTGCGACCCCATGGACTGCAGCACACCAGGCCTCCCTGTTCATCACAACTTCCAGAGTTTACTCAGACTCATGTCCATTGAGTCGGTGATGCCATCCAACTTTCTCAATCTCTGTCATCCCCTTCTCTCACATTCAATCTTTCCCAGCATCAGGCTCTTTTCAAATGAATCAGTTCTTCCATCAGGGGCCAAAGTATTGGACTTTCAGCTTCAGCATCAGTCTTTCCAATGAATATTCAAGACTGATTTCCATTAGGATGGACTGGTGGATCTCCTTGCTGTTCAAGGGACTCTCAAGAATCTTCTCCAACACCACAGTTCAAAAGCATCAATTCTTCGCTGCTCAGCTTTCTTTATAGTTCAACTCTAACATCTATACGTGACTACTGGAAAAACCATAGCTTGACTTGATGGACCTTAGTCGGCAAAGTAATGTATGCTTTTTAGTATGCTGTCTAGGTTAGTTATAACTTTTCTTCCAAGGAGCAAGTGTCTTTTCATTTCATGGCTGCAGTCACCATTTGCAGTGATTTTGGAGCCCCCCAAAATAAACTCTGTCACTGTTTCCACTGTATCCCCATCTACTTCCCATGAAGTGATGGGATTGGATGCATTAATTTTCTGAATGTTGAGTTTTAAGCCAATTTCTTCAGTCTTCTCTTTCACTTTCAACAAGAGACTCTTTAATTCTTCTTTGCTTTCTGCCATAAGGGTGGTGTCATCTGCATATCTAAGCTTATTTATGTTTCTCCCAGCAATTTGATTCCAGCTTGTGCTTCATCCAATTCAGCATTTCTCACTATGTACTCTGCATATAAGTTAAATAAGCAAAGTGACATATACAGCCTTGATTTACTCCTTTCCAGATTTGGAACCAGTCTGTTGTTTCATGTCCCATATCATAATTCTAGCTAAAGTAGAAGAAGTGCAAGAAGCTAAAGTGGATATAACTCCCAAACATCATCTTTTAATCTTCTCTCTAAGTGGCCTAACTGTTGCATTTTGACCTGCATATAGATTTCTCAGGTGGCAAGTAAGGTTTCTGGTATTCCCATCTCTCTAAGAATTTTCCACAGTTTGTTTATATCCACACAGTCAAAGGTTTGACATAGTCAATACAGCAGAAGTAGATTTTTTTTTTTTCAAACTCTCTTGCTTTTTTGAAGATACAGCTGATGTTGGCAGTTTGATCTGTGGTTCCTCTGCCTTTCTAAATCTTGCTTAAACATCTGGAAGTTCATGGTTCATGTACTGTTGAAGCCTGGCTTGGAAAATTTTGAGCATTACTTTGCTAACATGTGAGATGAGTGCAATTGTGTGGTAGTTTGAGCATTCTATGGCATTCCCTTTCTTTGGGGTTGAAATGAAAACTGACCTTTTCCAGTCCTGTGGCCACTGCTGAGTTTTCCGAATTTGCTGGCATATTGAGTGTAGCACTTTTTCAGCATCATCTTTTAGGATTTGAAATAACCCAACTGGAATTCCACCACCTCCATTAGCTTTGTTCATAGTGATGCTTCCTAAGGCCCACTTGACTTTGCATTCCAGGATGTCTGGCTCTAGGTCAGTGATCACACCATCGTGATTATCTAGGTAATAAAGGTCTTTTTTATATGATTCTTTTGTGCATTCTTGCCACCACTTCTTAATATTTTTTGCTTCTTTTAGGTCCATACCATTTCTCTCCTTTATTGTGCCCATCTTTGCATGAAAATTCCCTTGGAATCTTTAATTGTCTTGATGATATCTCTAGTCTTTCCCATTCTATTGTTTTCCTCTATTACTTTGCATTGAACAGTGAGGAAGTCTTTCTCATCTCTCCTTGCTATTCTTTGGAATTCTACATTAAAATGGATATATCTTTCCTTTGCTCCTTTGCCTTTCACTTCTATTATTTTCTCAGCTATTTGTAAGGCCTCCTCAGACAACCATTTTACCTTTCTGCATTTCTTTTTTTAGGGGATGGGCTTGATCCCTGTCTCCTGTACAGTGTCAGGAACCCCTGTCCTTAGTTCTTCAGGAACTCTGTCTATCAGATCTCATCCCTTTAATCTATTTGTTACTTCCACTTTATAGTTATAAGTGATTTGATTTAGGTCATACCTGAATGGTCTAGCGGTTTTCCATACATTTGTCAATATAAGTCTGAATTTGGCAATAAGGAGTTCATGATCTAAGCCACATTCAGCTCCTGGTCTTGTTTCACTGACTGTATAGTGCTTCTCCATCTTGTCTGCAAAGAATATAATCTATCTGATTTTGGTGTTGACCATCTGGTCAACACCAACACATCTGATGTCATGTGTAGAGTTTTCTCTTGTGTTGTTGAAAGAGGGTGTTTGCTGTGTCCAGTGTGTTCTCTTAGCAAAACTCTGTTAGCCTTTGCCCTGCTCATTCTGTACTCCAAGGCCGAATTTGCCCATTACTCCAGGTATTTCTTGACTTCCAACTTTTGCATTCCAGTCCCCTATAATGAAAAGGACATCTTTTTTAGGTGTTCTAGAAGATCTTGTAGGTGTTCATAGAACTGATCAACTTCAGCTTCTTCAGCATTGTTGGTTGGGGCAAAGACTTGAATTACTGTGATATTGAATGGTTTGCCTTGGAAGTGAACAGAGATCATTCTGTCGTTTTGGAGATTGCATCCAAGTACTGCATTTAGGACTCTTTTGTTGACTATGATGGCTACTCCATTTTTTCTAAGGGATTCTTGCCCACAGTAATAGATGTAGTGGTCATCCAAGTTAAATTCACCCATTCCAGTCCATTTTAGTTTGCTGATTCTGAAAATGTCATTGTTTACTCTTGCCATCTCCTGTTTGACAACTTCCAGTTTGCCTTGATTCATGGACCTAACATTCCAGGTTCCTATGCAGTATTGCTCTTTACAGCATCAGACCTTGCTTCTATCACCAGTCGCATTTACAACTGGGTGTTGTTTTTGCTTTGGCTCCATTTCTTCTTTCTTTCTGGAATTACTTCCTTACTGATCAATAGCATACTTGTCACCTACTGACCTGGGGAGTTCATCTTTCAGTGTTCTATCTTTTTGACTTTTCATACTGTCATGGGGTTCTTAAGGCAAGAATACTGAAATGGTTTGCCATTCCCTTCTCCAGTGAACCACATTTTGTCAGAATTCTCCACCATGGCCTGGTGTTCCATTTTACTTTACAGTGTACGGGTAATATAGTTAATGAGAATCAACTGCATGTGTGGCTTAAAGTGTGTGTTTGTGTGTGTGTGTGTGTGTTGTGTTGAGATACCTATCTACTAATATATATAAGATTAATTAACGACAGCATTCATCAGCTAAATGTGTGAGCACTTTTGCTGAAAATGGAGTTTCAGTTCACACATAGTGTATTTAATTGCTGATGACTATTTTTTCACATCTTCACCTTTGATGCACAGAGCTGATATTTGTACAATAAATATTTCAGACTGTACATATAAAATTTTGTTGATGTTTATTGACATTTTAGCCATCAGAGCTACTGCATGGCTAATAGTTACTGGTATTTTAACCATTTACTCTCTTTTATCTGATGAGTCACTTTTGTTATTTAAACTAAGATCTTCCTAGGGTTGAGGTTTAATCACAGGAAGTGATCACAACTCTAAACTCTCAGTGAGCTCACAGACAAAAATCCTTTCACATTGCTTCCCAAATGAATTATATAAACATTTTAACATGATAAGAAGACATTAATATGTATTAGTATTGTAATGATGCTATAGACAGATGGATATAGCAAGAGATTGCAGGAGAGATTTATTTTAACTTTGGAGTAAGGATTGGTGAATTTAACTTTCAGTGAGTCATTCTCATTACATGATATCAGAAAAAGTCACATAATTCCTTTAACCCTAGCATGTCTCAATTATAAATCAATAATAATGATGCAATTTTTAATTAACTTAGTGAGGAATAATTTATACTCATTAAAACTTTTAAGTGTACACATCCTTGACTTCTGACAAATATATACACTTGTGTTCCACTCTCAGGTCCAGAGTGGCTGCTCTGCTCATGTGAAACATTTGGTGTTGTCCGTCTGTGTATATAAACCCTAGCTCTCCCCAGGTGACTTTCAGGGGATCCCATTAACTCCTCGCATAACATTTCTAAGCAGCTCTTTACTTTGGTGTGCTCCTGCAGATGACAACCAGTCTGCTTCCCTAGACTCTGATCTTGCCTCCTCAGTTTACTGGGACCCCTGTGCTGTATATGAAATTCTGTTCTTGGTGTGGCCATTGGGAAATTTTTCCCAACATAGATCTGGCCCAATCATGGAGCTTGCCTTTTCACTATCTTAAAGTGGTTGCTTCAGATATTTCACCCAGTTTTATGGTTTATTGGTAGATAGGCATAATATATATTCTATCATTGATGGAAGAAAAGTTATGACCAACCTAGATAACATATTGAAAAGTAGAGACATTACTTTGGCAACAAAGGTACTTCTAGTCAAGGCTATGAATTTTCCAGTGGTCATGTATGGATGTGAGAGTTGGACTGTGAAGAAAGCTGAACACCAAAGAATTGATGCTTTTGAACTGTGGTGTTGGAGAAGACTCTTGAGAGTCCCTTGGACTGCAAGGAGATCCAACCAGTCCATTCTAAAGGAGATCAGCCCTGGGTGTTCTTTGGAAAGAATGATGCTAAAGCTGAAACTCCAGTACTTTGGCCACCTCATGTGAAGAGTTGACTCCTTGGAAAAGACCTTGATGCTGGGAGGGATTGGGGGCAGGAGAAGAAGGGGAAGACGGAGGATGAGATGGCTGGATGGCATCACCGACTCAATGGACGTGAATTTGAGTGAACTCCGGGGAGATAGTGATGGACAGGGAGGCCTGGCGTGCTGCGATTCATGAGGTCACAGAGTCGGACACGACTGAGCGACTGAACTGAACTGAACTGACCTGAGCGTAGATTTTGCCAACTGTATTGGAGAGGAGAAATCTGAAGAGGCTTATAAGTGTATTTATTCCTCTTTATTTAGGTAAACATGCTCTATTCATTTTTAGCGACTTTGTTCCCTATTCCCTCCCCCTCTAGAGATTTATGGTGCTTCAGAGGGATTTTACTATAAAAGTATTGCTATAACATATCATTTTCCCCTATCTATAAACAAATATTCTGTGAAATAATTAGAAATCAGAGAGGCATTCACTCTCTGGTGATTCTTGGCTTATAACTCTTGGCTTCCACAATAATATGTAATTTATTTACATTCCATGGAAGCAGTGATAGGTTTACCCACTCCCTTGTCATCATTCAGGCTCTCTGGAAGGTGAGAGAGATATGGATTTAGGCATACAGAACAGTATTGGTAGTAATACCTGTGAAAAGAAAAGTGGGCCAAGAGGACAAGACAGAGTTAACCACATGCCTGGAGTGCAATATGATGGAGCCGAGTGGGGAGGTCTGAAGTATAAATTGTCCATTCAAGATGTGCCAGTTAGTGTAGAAATCAGAAGGTCATAATACCTCTTTTCAACTTAGTCATTGACTGGGGCCATTCTGAGAAGAGAGTGTTCTCAATAACTACCTTCATGCTCATTGATTGGCAGAGGGGCACCTTCAGAATAGCATGTCCTTGGCTTGCCTGGGTCATGATTTTGGAAGGTGTGCTAGAGTGGAGATTTTGAAGAATGGCCATATCTGAACTTTCTGCAGATGTGGCAGAAGATTGAAGAAATACAGGGGAAACTGGGCAAATAAGTAAATACTTATTGCTGATTGGAGCCAGATTTAACTTAAATAAAATATGTCATGGTATAAATGATAAAGCACTCTATGAGTAATATTACTTAATATAGTTTCAGTAGTACAAATTCCTGTCTTCCAGGCTTTTTCTTCCTGGATTCATGTTCATATTAAAGAATTTGGTCTTTGGTATTTCCTAATCAATTTAGTGCTAAATTTAATTTTCATTATACTTATTTTTGTAATTCTGTTCTTTGAGTTTCTATAATGATTTTGATACAGTAACTTAGTCAAAGTTTACTTGGTGGCTGGGAAAAGTTAATTCAGTTTCTATAAAGTATTTCATTTCCTATCAGTAGCTCTTTTAGGCCCTGGGAGAATCTGCCTTATCTCTATTATTTTCACTCTCTTCAAAGTAAACAGAGGCAGGTATTGTTATCACATCTTAGGAACAGGAACATTGAGCTCTGGAAATTTAATGGCTTGCCAAGGTCATTTTCACTTGAAAACACAGCTGAATCCATATTTCATGTATAGAATATAGATTTCTTTTAAAATAATTCAATATAATTATATATTTGGGTATTTGCAAAAGGTTATGATTTTAAAATAAGCAGAAAAATAAGCTGTGTCTTGGCACCTAGCCAATCAATGCACTGACTATTATGTAGATTTATGTACAACAATGAGGTAGCTAGGCAAGGCTTTAAAACATAAAAAATATACAGTAATTTCTCATTTCCATTTGTGCCATGAACTCATTAGAAAAATGAAGACCTCTTCTGTTTTTGCAACTCTCAGTCCTACCCTAGTGACATCTATTTGATTGCTTATAAGGTCTAATACAGGTAACTACTAACCATATTATTGACAACCAAGCTTCCATTAGCCAATTTCATGGAAGACTAATCTATTTGCATTTGACAGGATAAAATTATTTCTGTATCTGTGCAAATTATACTATTTTGTAATTTATATTACAACTTTTGATTGCCCTGTCAATGTAATTTGTAGTATTTATATTTTAAAGCTTAGATTTTATGTAGATATTTAGATTAGTTAAAATAATCACAAATATAATATTTTTATAATATTAAAGGTAAACTTTTGAAATTTAAATCTCCATTATATATTTTCAAATATTCATTATTATAACATATTTGAAGTTTGCAGTATATCCACATCATTGTTTGATGCCTACTAGAGAAATTAGAAAAAATTTCTGATCTACTTTAAAAGTAAGTCATATGGATTGGATGGAAAATTAAGAATTTCAGAGAATTATTGCTGTTTACTATTGTGTTTCTATGTAATGGCAATATGATGTTTAAGAGGTTACTAAAAACCAGGCATCTCTTTCTATACCAGTTTTATTGACCTTGCAAATGTGATACATCATTGTTTACTGTTTCAGGCTGAAGCATTTTAAAGGGCATTCTGGGTCATTTTATAAAAATATATCATTTTAATGACCAGCAGTTATCCTCCTTTAATAGTATTCTTTTTCTTTTATGTCAAGATTCTTGGAAGTTTCATGATTATAATTAGAAGGAAGAAGCAATTTATTATAAACAAACAATTAAGTATTTTCTCTTTCCAGAAACAATAAGTTAAAAAACTTTAAATAGGTAATAAACAACCAAAGAAACAAAACTTAAAGTTATATTTATATGCAATTTTACATTTATTTTCCCATAAAGTAGATCATCTTTAATCCCTTTTTCATGTGTCAATTAATTTCTTATCCTCTCACAAATAATACTGAGTTAATGTAACCCAATGTAGAATATAATTCCCTAATTTTATCTTGGAGACAAGTAGCTTATTTTAGTTCCAACAATTCTATTGTGATCAAAACATAGAAGTATTAACATGTCCGTTTTTAAAGCTTCACTTGGTGAAAGCAAATACTTTTACCAAGTACTTGCACTGCTAAATGTTAGATTATATTTTAAACAAAATTACAAGTGTGTTTAAGGTTCTCCAGAGAAACAACCAATATATGTAGATGATAGATAGATAGACTGAAATAGATATGTTTTCATGAGATTATGAGGATTGACTCACATGATTATGGAGGCTAGGAAGGTTCACAATATGTCATCTGCAGGCTGGAAACCCAAGAAAGCCCATGATGTAGTTCCAGTCTGAGCCTGAAGGCCTGAGAACCAGTAGAACTGATGGTATAAGTCTTGTTCAAGAGCAGAAGACTGATATCCCAGCTTGGCAGTCAGGCAGAGAGAGTGAATTCTCTTTCCTCCACTTTTTTGTTTTATTCAGACCTTCAATGGATTAGATGGTACTCACCCACCTTGAAGTCCTTCTCCTTTACTCAGTCTGTGTGTTCAAATGCTAATCTCTTCCTGAAACATCCTCAAAGATACACGCAGACATACATATATATATTTTTTGGCTAGGAATCCTAATAAATCTGGGAATCATGTGGAAGCTAACGCAAAATTAATTACACATTTTCTATATTTCAAAACTTATATAATTCAAATTGCAGTTCAGCATTCCTCAGTCAGTGCCTTCTGCATAGGATAAATGCTGTCTACACAGTATACACAAAAATGTTTTTATATTTATCTTATAAAAGAAAATTATGTTAGAAAGACATCCAATCAAGAACTTTAATGTAAAATAAAGTTGACCTTGTAACTCAGGTAATTTTGGTATTCTGTGTTTGCCCTAATTATGTGATTTATTAAGAAATATGGTTCATATAAATATGCCTTCTGTAGAACCAGCAGACAAAATCTAATCATGAGCACATAGAAATACTAACCCTGTTGGCCAAAATTAACTGATCCTATGCTCTAAAGAATGTCAAGCAATCAAGGGAAATTTTATTTTAGCATATTAGTGCAATTGAGGGGCATAAATTTATCATTTTACATATTAATGTTGTTTAATATATAATATTTTATATATAATAAGATCTAATGTATAATAAAATCTGTCTAATTTTGAAAAGCAATATTGCCATGAATATGTTGCAGGAAGGGGGGCACCTTCCAGGGCCCAAGAGTGAGTTCTTGTTAACACTTGGAGAATTTTCTGAGGAGACATACTAGCTGACAAAGCAAGAGTCTTTATTGGAAAGGGGCACTGGGGTGGAGCAGTTCAGTTCAGTTCAGTTCAGTCTCTCAGTTGTGTCCGACTCTTTGCGACCCCATGAATTGCAGCACGCCAGGCCTCCCTGTCCATCACCAACTCCTGGAGAGTTCACTCAAACTCAGGTCCATCAAGTCGGTGATGCCATCCAGCCAGCTCACCCTCTGTCGTCCCCTTCTCCTCGTACCTCCAATCCCTCCCAGCATCAGAGTCTTTTCCAGTGAGTCAACTCTTCGCATGAGCAGTACGGTAAGGGAATCCAGGAGAACTGCTCTGCTATGTGGCTTGCTGTCTTGGGTTTTATGGTGATGGGATTAGTTTCTGGATTGTCTTTGGCCAATAATTCTGACTCAGAGTCCTTCCCGGTGGTGCATGCATTGCTCAGCCAAGATGGATGCCAGTGAGAAGGATTCTAGGGTGGAAGGACACATGTGTCTCCTTTTGACCATTTCCAAACTCTTCCATTTGGAGGTGGTTTGTTAGTTCTGTGATCTTTCCCAGGACCTCCTGTTGTAAAATAACTCACACAAATGGTTACTATTATTCCTGGCCAGGTGAGTGATTTCAGCCAGTGTGCTTCCCCTAACAACTAGATATGTTTATTTAAGGTGATAAATCAATTAACAGAAAACTTTGAACGTAAGCATTCTTCTCCTTGTTGCTAATACAGTATCTTTTTTCATTTGTTTACTTCTATAATTCTTCTAACTTGAAATGAAATCTTCACTTGTTTTCCTTACTCCTAGTCTAAAGTACCACAGCATACAACTCAGTTGGGGTGAATTTTGTACCCCAGGCTTGTTTTCCTGCTCCTCTTAAGAATTTAATTAGCTAATTAGCTTTCTCAGGTGTAAGCAACAGATGCCTTACATCTGTTCATAATATGTGACTAGCCAGCAGCACTTTTCCCCCCAAATTTGGACTGAAGAAATTCATTATGTCTCTTTAGTTGGCTTTTTCTTGAACACATGATTCCAGCTAGTCCTGAAGCTAATATGTTGGTCCTTAATATTATTTCTCCCCAAGGAAACCAATCTACATTGAATCTTCAGTTGTGCTAAAGGATCAATTATTGTTTCTCTCTTTCTATTCCTATCTAGGTCCCTAACTTTTGCCTATGTCTTCATGCTACCTGCATATAAAGAATGAATCTTTTGTTGTTGTTGTTTTGATGTAGTTTAACTTTTACAGAACAGATACTTTCTCACTATCTTTTGGCACATGTGTGGACTTTTTCTCCCACCACAGAGACATACATAATCTATTTATATGACCTGGTGTCCTTAAAAGCAAAGCAACAAAAATGACTGACTAATCTGAGTCAAAATTATTTTACGGACTTCATATTTTGCTTAGAGAATCATCCAGAAGAATCGAGGAATCTGTTAGGAAATAGAAAACAAAGGGAAGCTGCAAAGTCAGAACTTAGGAAAGATCACAGGACAGAACATTCTGAGTAAAAGTCGTCTTGATTGCCCACCAACACTGCCAGCACTTAAGTACTGGTGGCTACCCTGCTATCTCTGCAAAATGGATGTTGCTGCTTTTACTGTGGCTATTAACATGGAATCTTCACTTTTTGTCACTGTAGTTCCTGGTTGAACCCTGGTATTGAAGCCATTTGGGCCTAGATCACAAATTCACATGCACTGATTTTTAGCTTCTACAAATGAAGTTTAAAACCAGTCTTTCACTGGAAATTAAGAGTGAAAGGCAATCCAAATATTAGCAAATAGTAAGGAACCACACTATACAAATGCAGAAATCTACTACTTCAGTGCAGAAAAATTTATATCATGTAGAATCATAAATTCAAATACCTAAAATCATACAGCATACATCTACAGTATTTTTGTTAAAAGAACTTTCTAGGGTGATGAAAAACTTGTATATTCTGTCGATAAATGGTAAAGTATTTTCCAAAAATCCATCAAATCCATCAAATATATATGTGTGCATGCACACACATGTTAATAGTGAAAAATTACATTGTGTAAGAATTTCTATCTGTATAATCCAGTTTGATATATACTACTGAGTATATCTGATATCCGATTTCTAATATATACACTTAATATATAGATCATATAAACATTATATACTTATTATATATTAGAAATTATAAAAATATAATTCACATGTACATACACACATCCACATACCCTCATCTCATACAGATGTTCATAAGAAAAAGATCCAATAGAGAGCAAAGTCAGAATTTGCAATTATCTTATTTAATGAGTGAAAATGTATTTCTTACTATGATCCTCATATATACTTCAAGTACAAATCTATGCTGTACTTAATTATTTTTAATTTCATGTTTCAGAGCCCATTAGATAATTTTTGTCAGTATTTTTGAGCCAAAATGTCTTTATTGTTTCTAAATTTTATTCTTCTTTTTTAAGTTAAAAGTATAAAGGATTTGTTAGCAATTTCCAAGATAAAGCAATAATAATTCGGCTGTAATTCAAGTTTTATCATATCACATTTGTACCACTATAATTGAGTCCTCAGGCTTTTCAACTACACTTTTCTTATATATTTTGTTATTTATAATTATACTTTAAGAAAATCACTTCTCAATTATTCAGAATTAGGGAAAAATCAAACCTTATTTTGAGCTAGAATATTCAATAAATTTTTCAAAGGAATAAATAATTTCTTCTTCAAATACTACAGCTGTTCCTCTTAACAATACCACCTTAGCTAACAATTATTTTGTTTGACAGTCCTAGTGTTCAAAATCACAGTACAAAAATTACAATTGAATAACAATTTATGAGCCTTTCCTACACATTGTAGATTCAATAGACAAAAATATATTTATGCAGATATGAAAATTAATGATTTAATAAAATAAAAATCATCTTAAAACAATGTATCATCACTGAGTTGTATCACATATATAGTATATATTTATTCACTTATTTATAAATATGAATTAAAATTCCATAATAATTTCATAACATTTTTTAGAGTAAGTTAATACAAGACAGCTGTGGAAGTTCAATAAGAAAATGAATGGCAAAGAGGAGTCAGGAATATATGAAACATTATGAATCTGTCTCAGATTAAGTCCCTACTTCATCCACAATTGTGTTATATTACAGCCTCTGCTGAGATTATTTTTCATCCTTTACCCAAACATTTTCTGTTTTTTACGCTTGGATCTGAGACTAGAAATTGTATTTACCAATTCATTGTATGCTTTAGGTAATAAAAATGAAGACTTCTCGTTACTTCTTAGAAACTTTAGTTGAGTTCAGTAGCTAAGTCAATCCGACTCTTTGTGATCCCATAGACCACAGCACGCCAGGACTCCCCTGTCCATCAATGACTCCCAGGATTTACCCAAACTCATGTCATTGAGTCAGTCATGCCATCCAACCATCTCATCCTCTGTCGTCCCCTTCTCCTCCTGCCTTCCATCTTTCCCACCATCAGGGTCTTTTCATTTGAGTCAGCTCTTCACATTAGGTGGCCAAAGCATTGGAGTGTCAGCTTCAACATCAGTACTTCCATTAAAACTGAGGACTGATCTCTTTAGGATGGATTGGTTGGATCTCCGTGCAATCCAGGGGACTCTCAAGAGTCTTCTCCAACACCACAGTTCAAAACTTCCATTCTTTGGCACTCAGCTTTCTTTATAATCCAACTCTCACATCCATACATGACTAGATGGACGTTTATAGGCAAAGTAATTTCTCTGCTTTTTAATATAATGTCTAGGTTGGTCATAACTTTCCTTCCAAGAGATTCAGTTCAGTTCAGTTGCTCAGTCATGTCCGACTCTTTGCAACACCATGAATCGCAGCATGCCAGGCCTCCCTGTCCATCACGCATTCCCGGAGTTCACTCAAACTCATGTCCATCGAGTCAGTGATGCCATCCAGCCATCTCATCCTCTGTTGTCCCCTTCTCCTCTGGCTCCCAGTCCCTCCTAGCATCAGGGTCTTTTCCAAGGAGTCAACTCTTCGCATCAGGTGGGCAAAATATTGGAGTTTCAGCTTCAGCATCAGTCCCTCCAATGAACACCCAGGACTGATCTCCTTTAGGATGGACTGGTTGGATTTCCCTGCAGTCCAAGGGACTCTCAAGAGTCTTCTCCAACACCACAGTTCAAAAGTATCAATTCTTCAGCACTCAGCTTTCTTCACAGTCCAACTCTCACATCCATACTTGACTACTGGAAAAACCATAGCCTTGACTAGATGGATCTTTGTTGCCAAAGTAATGTGTCTGCTTTTGAATATGCTATCTAGGTTGGTCATAACTTTCCTTCCAAGGAGTAAGTGTCTTTTAATTTCATGGCTGCAGTCACCATCTGCAGTGATTCTGGAGCCCCCCAAAATAAAGTCAGCCACTGTTTCCATGGTTTCCCCATCTATTTGCCTTGAAATGCTGGTGCAGGATTCCATGATCTTAGTTTTCTGAATGCTGAGTTTTAAGCCAAATTTTTCTCTCTCCTCTTCCAATTTCATCAAGAGGCTCTTTAGTTCTTCTTCACTTTCTGCCATAAGGGTGGTGTCATCTGCATATCTGAGGTTATTGATATTTCTCCTGGTAATCTTGATTCCAGCTTGTGCTTCATCCAGCCCAGAATTTCTCATGATGTAATCTTCATATAAGTTAAATAAGCGGGTACCAATATATAGCCTTGATGTACTCCTTTTCCTATTTGGAACTAGTCTGTTGTTCCATGTCAAGTTTGACCTGTTGCTTCGTGACCTGCATATAGATTTCTCAAGAGGCAGGTCAGGTGGTCTGATATTCCCATCTCTTTCAGAATTTTCCACAGTTAATTGTTATCCACACAGTCAAAGGCTTTGGCATAGTTAATAAAGCCAAAATAGATGTTTTTCTGGAACTCTGTTACTTTTTTGATGGTCCAGCAGATGTTGGCAATTTGATCTCTAGTTCTTCTGCCTTTTCTAAAACCAGATTGAACATATGAAGTTCACAGTTCACGTATTGCTAAAGCCTGGCTTGGAGAATTTTGAGCATTACTTTACTAGCATGTGAGATGAGTGCAACTGTGCAGTAGTTTGAGCATTCTTTGGCATTGGCTCTCTGTAGGGTTGGAATGAAAACTGACCTTTTCCAGTCCTGCGGCCACTGCTGAGTTTTCCAAATTTGCTGGCATGTTGAGTGCAGCACTTTCACAGCATCATCTTTCAGAATTTGAAATAGTTCAACTCGAATTCCATCACCTCCACTAACTTTTTTGCAGTGATGCTTCCTAAGACCCACTTGACTTCACATTCCAGGATATCTGGCTCTAGGTGAGTGATCACACAATCGTGATTATCTGGATCATGAAGATTTTTTTGTACAGTTCTTCTGTGTATTCTTGCCCCCTTTTCTTAATATCTTTTGCCTCTGTTAGGTCCATACAATTTCTGTCCTTTATTGAGCCCATCTTTGCATGAAATGTTCCCTTGGTATCTCTAATTTTCTTGAAGAGATCTCTAGTCTTTCCCATTCTATTGTTTTCCTCTATTTCTTTGCACTGGTAACTGAGAAAGGCTTTTTTGTCTCCCCTTGCTATTCTTTAGAATTCTCTATTAAAATGGGCATATCTTTCCTTTTCTCCTTTGCTTTTCACTTCTCTTCTTTTCACAGCTATTTGTAAGGCCTCCTCAGACAGCTATATTGCTTTTTGCAATTCTTTTTCTTAGGGATATATTGCTCCCTGTCTCCTGTACAATGTCATGAACCTCTGTCCATAATTCATCAGGCACTCTGTCTATCAGATCTAGTACCTTGAATCTATTTCTCACTTCCTGAGTATAATCGTAAGGGATTTGATTTAGATTATACCTGAATAGTCTAGTGGTGTTCCCTACTTTCTTCAATTTAAGTCTTAATTTGGGAATGAGTTTATGATCTGAGCCACAGTCAGCTCCCAGTCTTGCTTTTGCTGACTGTATAGAGCTTCTCCATCTTTGGCTGCAAATAATATAATCAATCTAATTTTGGTATTGACCAACTGGTGATGTCCATGTGTAGAGTCTTCACTTGTGTTGTTGGAAGATTGCTGTGACCAGTGTGTTTTCTTGGCAAAAGTCTATTAGTCTTTGCCCTGCTCATTTTGTATTCCAAGGCCAAATTAGACTGATACTCCAGGTGTTTCTTGACTTCCTACTTTTGCATTCCAGCCCCCTATAATGAAAAGGACTTTTTTGGGGAGTATTATTTCTAAAAGGTCTTGTATGTGTTCATAGAACCATTCAACTTAAATTTCTTCAGCATTACTAACTGGATCATAGACTTGGATTACTGTGATATTGAATGGTTTGCCTTGGAAATGAACAGAGATCATTCTGTCATTTTTGAGATTGCATCCAAGTACTGCATTTCAGACTCTTGTTGACTATGATGGCTACTCCATTTCTTCTAAGGGATTCTTGCCCACAGTAGTAGATACAATGGTCATCTGAGTTAAATTCACTCATTCAAGTCTATTTTACTTCTTTGATTCTGAAAATGTCTTTGTTCAATCTTGCCATCTCCTGTTTGACAACTTCCAATTTGCCTTGATTCATGGATCTAACATTCCATGCAGTATTCCTCTTTACAGCATCAGGCTTTGTTTCCATCACCAGTCACATCCACAACTGGGTGTTGTTTTTGCTTTGGCTCCATCTCTTCAGTCTTTCTGGAGTTATTTCTGCACTGATCTGAGTAGCATTTTGGGCCATCTACTGACCTGGGGAGTTCATCTTTCAGTGTTCTATCTTTTTGCCTTTTCATACTGCTCATGGGGTTCTCAAGGCAAGAACACTGAAGTGGTTTGCCATTCCCTTCTCCAGTGGACCACATTTTGTCAGAACTCTCCACTATGACCCGTCCATTGTGAGTGGCCCTACACAGCATGGCTTAGTTTCATTGAATTATTTAAGGCTGTAATCCATGTGATTGGATTGGTTAGTTTTCTCTGATTGTGGTTTCTGTTTGTCTGCCCTCTGGTGCCCTCTCTCAGTGCCTACCATCTTACTGGGGTTTCTCTTAGAAAATAAATGAACCATAAACCTGAATGGAGAATGAAATTAAAGATTTATTATTTTAGTAGTGGAAACAGTTTGAGATGTGACTTGCATGTTTATCTTTTTGTGGAAGAAAATATGTATTGGAAGGTAGGGGTATTGATTAAAACCTTTACTAACAAATTGCTTGTCAGCTGAGCATTATTATAATAGCAACATTCCAAAGCAGTTATGAAATAAGCTTGCTTTCCTGAAATTTAGATCTTCAAAGAAGTTTTTAGAAAGTTCCTGCAAGCCTTACATTGAGATAACATTTTTAAAACGCTTATATTTTTAAGTAGACTTTTTTGTATGACTTTTAATGTATGAAGTGAAGTGAAATCGCTCAGTTGTGTCTGACTCTTTGCGACCCCATGGACTGTAGCCTACCAGGCTCCTCCCTCCATGGGGTTCTCCAGGCAAGAGTACTGGAGTAGGTTGCCATTTCTTTCTCCAGAGGATCTTCCTGACCCAGGGATCGAACCCTGGTCTCCTGCATTCCAGGCAGACATTTTAACCTCGACTCACCAGGGAAGTCCATGAACTATTTCAAATTTGTTTTCTGGTTTACTGATTAATTAGTAGTCTTATGCAGGACAGTATATGGTCAGATTATTTTTCTTCATTGAAAATTGCATGCTGCAATAATTCAAATACATACCAATAAATATCTAATTACTAGAATATAAGTTTTTTCCAAGTGCAACTAAAGTAAATTTTTAAAGTTAATTCAAACTTATTTAGTGTGTGACCAACTGATGAAATATCACATTCCTAAAACTTGAATATTTGTAGTTATACATCAAAGTATCATAAAAAATTGTTTTTATAATATTGAGTCATCTCCGGGGAGTCAAAAAATGTAGCTAATATATATGAAACAAAAATTACTGTTTTTTCCACTGATAACTGTTTTAAAGTTATTTCATGTTTAATTTATAAACTATAACATACATATTTATTAAATTATATTAAATAATTTAATTTAAACATAAATCATTTTTTCTTTAGTCTCTAAGCATAGTATTTTTAAAATAAATTATTATATATTAATTATTAATAATTTAAACTCATCAAAAACAATATGTGCTTTCAGTTCAGTTGCTCAGTCGTGTCCGACTCTTTGCGACCCCTTGAATCACAGCATGCCAGGCCTCCCTGTCCATCACCAACTCCCAGAGTTCACTCAGACTCACGTCCATCAAGTCAATGATACCATCCAGCCATCTTATCCTCTGTTGGCCCCTTCTCCTCCTGCCCCCAATCCCTCCCAGCATCAGAGTCTTTTCCAATGAGTCACTCTTCTCACGAGGTGGCCAAAGTACTGACTTACTATTGTTATATTTAAGCAGCATATCTTAAAAGCAGTATTTTCTTATCATGCATTAAAATTGTAATTAAAATGTGACTGTTGCTATGTAATTTCATCATCATATGAAATAAAAAGAAAGAGTTTCCCTGGTAGCTCAGCTGGTAGAGTCTGCCTGCAATGCCAGAGCTCTGGGTTTAATCCCTGGGTTGGGAAGATTCCCTGGAGTAGGGAACAGCTACCCACTCCAGTATTCTGGCCTGGAGAATTACATGGACTGAGGAGAGTAGCAGGCTACAGTCCATGGAGTTGCAAAGAGTCAGACACAACTGAGCAACTAAGTACACACCCACATAAAAAGAAAACGATGACTAAAATCTTGCAGTAATGCAACACACACACACACACACACACACACCATGAGCTAAAGTATGTGTACCTACTGTAGGTCTTTATTTCCTGAGAAAACAATAGTCTAATTGTTAAGTTTGGACACATATTTTAAAGAAGGTCACAATACATATGAATTTCTGAAATTTCGCTATACAGTAACAAAAATACAAACACATAAGCAAACAGTTTTTGGCATAAAGCATGGACATGCTAATTCTAAGCTGTAAACCAGTAATAAAACAAAGAATGAAAATGTGAAATTACCTCTCTCTTATTGTTCTTTGTGGTGATGAAGTTATTCAGTTTCCATAAAGACAGTTGCTATCCACAGGGAAGCTATGTAGAAATAAGAAAAGGAAATAAACATTTGTACTATTATAAATATTGAAATTATCAGTAGATTTTCTGTTTCACAGTAGTTTTCTCAATGTAAATGCACATGCAAATATATATTTTCAGGTCTTTAGTAATAGTAATAACACAATACCAAATATGTCCATTGGTAAATAAGTATTGAATTATGAGCTTCTCTACCCAAAAGCAATAGACTGACAGACTGTGTCATCCTTACTGTTTCTCTATTTTCTGAAGATTTTTGTTCTTTAATTTATAAGTTTATCTCTGTAGAAAAGCAGAACTCTTTATTTACAGGCAAGACAGTTCAATGGTTGGATGATTAAATAATTATAGCTCTGTGACAATTCCACTAAGTGAAATGATGAAGTAAAGATTAGAATACCACAAAGTTTTTGATATCACAGGTTTCTGATTCATAGATTCAGTTTCCTTGCATTGGATAAATTCTCTCATTTTATGGAAAACTTAAAACTTCCTGTGCCAGAACCTTTTAGGAAGTCTCAAAATTGTTAGTAAAGCAATTTTATTGACTTTGCATTACCTGTATATGACCCTAAGGATATTTTTAAGGTATTCTCTTTCTCAATATCCAAGCAGGCATATTTATATTACAGATCACAAACACAAAATGTAAAGTAACATACCTCAATATTTTATTAAAAGTATTGTTTTCCCATTGGCATCCAAGTTACTATAAGTCTTTTGCGGATAGATTATTCCCTTTGCTCATTTAAAGAAGAATACAAATAAAGCATTAAAAGAATTCCAATAGTAGAAGCTTAGAAGATTTGCTCTAGCAAATATCAAAACAATAGCTATTGGACTAAGGGTTTCAGGGTGGGATAAATTCTTCTTGAGACCAAAAATATATATTATTTTATGATCTCATAAAATTATATATTGTGCAGCCAAGTGTGAAAGGAAAAGAAAGAACTTCTTTTAATAGGAAGATTGGAAACCACTTCAAAGAAAACATTCTATAGCACTGAGTATTCACTGAATTTAACTATTTTTTCATAAAGTTTAGAGGAAGGAAACTATTAGATTGTTTGTTAATGGATTCAACACATTGATTGCATATTTACTGGGAGTATTTTAGGTACCAGAGGTGCAATAGATTAAAATCAGAAAATTTCCCTGCTTTTTGGAGAGTGCATCTATAGGAGAAAATATAACAGATGAATAAACAGACACACAAAACAGTTTCAGTATAAGTTCTGTGAGTGGAAATCATGCATGCTGAGTGGACTGACTGCTGGTTTAAATTGAAGAGATGATATTTGACCAGATCAGAATCAAACAAGATCCAGCAATGTTGTGTACATTAGGACAGCACATTTCAGGAAGCTGGGGGGAATGAGCAGGGAGCATCCTAAGATTCTTTAACCTCGTGCTTGTGTGAAGAGTTTGATGACCAAACTACTGGCTAATGATGAAAAGTGGGGGATATAAGGTTAGAACTTTACAGCAGTTAGGTCTTGTTGCAAATTCCATTTCAAGTAAAGAATTCATCTTATATAGGAAAATAATCTAAAAAAAAAAGTGGATGTGTGTGTGTGTGTGTGTATATGTGTGTGTGTATATATATATATATATATATATATATGATTCACTGTTTTACATCCTACACTAAAACAACAATGTAAATCAACTATACTCAAAGTTTTGTTTTGTGTTTTTTTTTTTTTAAAAAAAAAAAGAAATAATAGTGAGCATTACAGGAAAAATGGTTGGAAGAATACCTAGCAGATGGTAAGTTCTCAATATTAGGAGGTGTTTTATCATTCTACCAACTGACCAAACTGGTAGGCCTTAGTCACACCAAAGATTCCAAAATAGAATGCTTAAAAGACTCAACATTGAAAAATAAGTGGTGATATTTTGGGACCAGGTTGGGTTCACTGATAATGTGTTCCTTAGGACCCCCATACATTTCCTGTTTTGGCATATGTGTTTTGCTGACAAGGGAGAGGGACTTTGTAGACCAAGGACACAGATTTTACCAACGAATTTTGCCATCTTTGTAAAAAAAGGTGGGAAAATTCAGACAGGGATACTGACTGATGTTCTGATTAGGCATGTGTTGATTAAAGGACTTTAATCCTTTAATCCACAGCTAAGTGTTGATTAAAGGACTTTGCCAATTACCAGGAAAGGAGATACACACAGAAGGCTTTGGTATACTCATGGAGGAGGAATTATGTGAGACACTGGGGAAACAAGAAAAGTATATTCCTATTTTCAAGGAGGTTATAGTAGATTAGGGAAAATAAATACTTATACAAATACTGTAAAAGCATATATATACTATATAATACTATAATATACAATGTGTCTGTATATACTATGCATGTACTTTAATAACCCTATATACATAACTTACATACACACTAAAATAACAAATACATATCCACTACTATATTGCTTAGGGATTGTGTAAGGCAAAGAGGTCCCAGTGAAGCAGATACTTGAACTAGTTTTGAAGGCTGGATTTTTGACCTCACTAAATGATTTTGAAGAAATACTTTAAAAATATTTTTTTTAATTGAAGCATAGTTGATTTATACTTTTGTGTAGTTCTTCATGTATAGAATAGTGATTATACATCCTTTTCCTTATTTTTTCCATTACTGTTTATTCAGTTCAGTTCAGTCACTCAGTCGTGTCCGACTCTTTGTGACCCCATGAATCGGAGCACACCAGGCCTCCCATCCATCACCAACTCCCAGAGTTCACTCAGACTGACGCCCATCAAGTCAGTGATGCCATCCAGACATCTCATCCTCGGTCGTCCCCTTCTCCTCCTGCCCCCAATCTCTCCCAGCATCAGAGTCTTTTCCAATGAGTCAACTCTTTACATGAGGTGGCCAAAGTACTGGAGCTTCAGCTTTAGCATCATTCCTTCCAAAGAAATCCCAGGGTTGATCTCCTTCAGAATGGACTGGTTGGATCTCCTCGCAGTCCAAGGGATTCTCAAGAGTCTTCTCCAACACCACAGTTCAAAAGCATCAATTCTTCTGCGCTCAGCCTTCTTCACAGTCCAACTCTCACATCCATACATGACCACAGGAAAAACCATAGCCTTGACTAGATGGACCTTAGTCGGCAAAGTAATGTCTCTGCTTTTGAGTATACTATCTAGGTTGGTCATAACTTTTCTTCCAAGGAGTAAGCATCTTTTAATTTCATGGCTGCAGTCACCATCTGCAGTGATTTTGGAGCCCCAAAAAATAAAGTCTGACACTGTTTCCACTGTTTCTAACACCACGGTTCAAAAGCAACAATTCTTCTGCGCTCAGCCTTCTTCACAGTCCAATCTCACATCCATACATGACCACAGGAAAAACCATAGCCTTGACTAGATGGACCTTAGTCGGCAAAGTAATGTCTCTGCTTTTGACTATACTATCTAGGTTGGTCATAACTTTTCTTCCAAGGAGTAAGCATCTTTTAATTTCATGGCTGCAGTCACCATCTGCAGTGATTTTGGAGCCCCCAAAAATAAAGTCTGACACTGTTTCCACTGTTTCCCCATCTATTTCCCATGAAGTGTTGGGACCAGATGCCATGATCTTCATTTTCTGAATGTTGAGCTTTAAGCCAACTTTTTCACTCTCCTCTTTCACTTTCAACAAGAGGCTTTTTAGCTCCTCTTCACTTTCTGCCATAGGGGTGGTGTCATCTGCATATCTGAGGCTATTGATAAAACTAGAGAAGTGCCAAATTGTATTTTTTTTAAATTTTCTCTTGGTTTATGGAAAATGAATCAGGAGATTCAATGGGAAGCCAGTAAAATCAGAAGCAGGGAATCAGTATTATTTTGGTACCCTAAGTGAACACTCTTATTTTGTTGGTAATGATTAAAGTTTGTTTAGAATGAGGTCACATTTTCAGTATACATCTAAAATAACCTTTTAAATGATTGAAGATGAATTTAAAGTCAGAAGATTAAAAGATGATGATTGGAAAATTACGTCTTCTTTAGCTTCATGTACTTCTATTTTAGTTAGAAGGAGAAGGACATGGGACATGGAACAACAGACTGGTTCCAAATCAGGAAAGGAGTGCATCAAGGCTCTATATTGGGACCCTGCTTATTTAACTTACAGGAAGAGTACATCATGTGAAATGCAAGCTGAATGAAGCACAAGTTGGAATCAAGATTGCCCAGAGAAATAACAATAACCTCAGATATGCAGATGACACCACCCTTACGGCAGAAAGTGAAGAACTAAAGATCCTCTTGATGAAAGTGAAAGAGGAGAGTGAAAAAGTTGGCTTAAAACTCAATATTCAGAAAACTACGATCATGGCATTCAGTCCCATTACTTCAAGGCATTGCATGGGGTAACCATGGAAACAGTGACAGTTTATTTTCTTGGGCTTCAAAATCACTGCACATGGTGACTACAGCCATGAAATTAAAAGACACTTGCTCCTTGGAAGAAAAGCTATGACCAAAGTAGATAGCATATTAAAAACCAGAGGCATTAGTCCATTTAGTCCAAGGAAATGGCAACCCACTCCAGTACTCTTGCCTGGAAAATCCCATGCACAGAGGAGCATGGTAGGCTACAATCCATAGAGTCTCAAAGAGTTGGACATGGTTGAGCGACTTTACTTTGACTTTGATACTTTTTACAGTAGTCAGTCATGTATGAGTGTGAGAGTTGGACTATAAAGAAAACTGAGAGCCAAAGAATTGATGCTTTTAAACTGTGGTGTTGGAGAATACTCTTCAGAGTCCCTTGGACTGCAAAGAGTTCCAATCAGTCCGTTCTAACAGAAATCAGTCCTGAATATTCATTGGAAGGACTGATGCTGAAGCTGAAGCTCCAATACTTTGGCCACCTGATGCGAAGAACTGACTCACTGGAAAAGGCCCTAATGTTGGGAAAGATTGAACATGGGAGGGGAAGGGTATGACAGAGGATGAGATGGTTGGATGGCATCACCAACTCCATGGACATGAGTTTGAGTAATCTCTAGGGGTTGGTGATGAACAGGGAAGCCTGACATGCTGCAGTCCATGGGGTCACATAGAGTTAGAGATGACTGAGTGACTGAACTGACTCTAGCTTCTTGAAAATTGCCCTAAAATATCCCTATAGATGCTCTTCCCTGGTGTCTCAGCAGTAAAGAATCTGCCTGCAATTAGGAGCCACAGGAGACAAGAGTTTGATCGCTGGGTCAGGAAGATCCTCTGGAGAAGGGAATGAAAACCCACTCCAGTATTCTTGCTTATAGAATCCCACAGACAGAGGAGCCTGCCAGCCTACAATCCATGGGGTCACAACAAATGAAGTGACTCAGCAAGTGTGAAGGCATTGCTAGAGACAGTGATTCTCAGCATGTGCGTGGGTGGGAGAGGAACAGAGTTTCCATGTCCTACGGATCATTTGAAGTTTGAGTTTGCATCTTGTTGAACTTATGATTGAAGGGAAACAACTAATATTTATTTCTGTGGACATTTATCTTTGAGGTATTAGATGTCCTGGCTTTCAGCAGGTCCCACATAATTGTCCTGTGCCTTGAACAAATTATCAGAGCCTACAGTAACTCTATTCATGGATCCAAACATATTTTAAACAGATTTAATATTCACTGATATTTCCAGAATTGTACCTATTATTCAAAACAAGAAAAATATTTACCAGAAATTCTCACTATTTTGGAAAAATCATACCATCAATAATAATTCTACTTAGGGCAAATTTGAATCAAGAATACAATAAAAATGATCAGTCTGCACTTGTATCTGTTACATACAATTATGTACAAGAAATTTTTGAGGGCCCTTTTAACAGATTCTAAACCAAAATATTGTGACATTTGAAACATAAAATGAAAGAATATCTTTAGATTTTATCAAAAGAGGGTATATTCAAAATGAATTATATAGTTGTCATTTTATATTTACAGTTATAGAAGAGCAATTTTAAGAATGATGTTATAAAATTCTATATTGAAATTATTTACTTTTTTCTCGCACTGATAAATATTTACCTTGCCCAAAGCAATGAAGACGCTTTCCAATATATTCCTCTGAAAGCTTTACTGTTTTTCCCGACATATTAAAAACAGTCCCTCTGCATTTGACTTATACCATCTCCTACATTGCATTCCTTTCTTACATTTGTATTATTTTTTTGATCTTTCTTTAAATTTGGATTATTTTTATTTATCTATCTTTAGTGGGATTTCTTTGGAGGGAATGATGCTGAAGCTGAAACTCCAGTACTTTGGCCACCTCATGCGAAGAATCGACTCATTGGAAAAGACTCTGATGCTGGGAGGGATTGGGGGCAGGAGGAGAAGGGGACGACCGAGGATGAGATGGCTGGATGGCATCATGGACTCAATGGACGTGAGTCTGAGTGAATCCGGGAGTTGGTGATGGACAGGGAGGCCTGGCGTGCTGCGATTCATGGGGTCACAAAGGGTCGGACTCGACTGAGTGACTGACCTGAACTGAACTGAGTGTCAATAATTCCATTCTATCCTATACTCTTTTGCTAACCCTTTTTTTTTTGAATTTTGATTTTAAATATGTATTTTTCAAGTCTAGAATTTCCATTTATACTTTTAATGCATTCCTATACTCAATTTTCTCCATATTTTTAACTAGTTTTAAAGCAGTGGCATGTCCTCTGTTTTCTTTACTATATTAACTGTATTTAAAAATCTTCGATGTACATATATGTGTAATTAGAGAGTATGTTGTACAAAATGGGTCATATGACCCTGCTAGCACTTTGAATAATTTTTTATTTTGTGTCAGTCACTTTGGTTAAATCTTCTGGTCCTAGATAAAGTGATCTTCCTCTAGAGGTGGTTCTTTATTTCCTTTACTAATTAGAGAGATTTGGGAGCTCATTTCCTTAAGTTAATTAGTGGTAAAAATGAGCTACAGTTAGGTGAGATCTCAGAGTTCCAGCTGAGATCCTAGTGTATGCACCTGGGAAATGCCCTTGCTGCTGCTGCTAAGTCGCTTCAGTCGTGTCCGACTCTGTGTGACCCCATAGACGGCAGCCCACCAGACTCCCCTGTCCCTGGGATTCTCCAGGCAAGAACACTGGAGTGGGTTGCCATTTCCTTCTCCAATACATGGAAGTGAAAAGTGAAAGTGAAGTTGCTCAGTCATATCCGACTCTTAGTGACCCCATGGACTGCAGCTCACCAGGCTCCTCCGTCCATGAGATTTTCCAGGCAAGAATACTGGAGTGGGGTGCAATTGCCTTCTCAGGGTCATGCCCTTAGGGATGCTGAAATGTTGTCTTTGCCTTTTCAGAGCTGCAAGCCTGCCAGAGTTCCAGGCAGCTTAGATTTTAGACCTGTATGCTGCACAGAATTTTAAATGTTTTGAAAATAAAACACTTTAACTGCAAGACTTCAAAAATGTCCTTATTTTTCTCTGTCCCTGCAGGAGTAGTTCTCTGCTTCTACAAAGCATAAACTCTTAGACTCTTAGGACCACTTAGAATTGGGGAAGCCACCGGGGAGTCTCAGGGTACCCATGATCAACTCATCACTGTAATCTTATCCTCCAGAATCATAGCCCTTTTCATCAGTCTTGAGTTAGCCATCTCTGATACCTGTAAGCAATTTATTTTGGTGTTTTGCAGTTTTTCTGCTTTTTGTTTATTTGGGTTTTGTTTTTGTTTTTTTAACCTCTTCTATACCCTCAGTTCAGTTCAGTTCAGTCGGTCAGTCGTGTCCGAATCTTTGCGACCCCATGAATCACAGCAGGCCAGACCTCTCTGTCCATCACCAACTCCCAGAGTCCACTCAAACTCACGTCCATCAAATCAGTGATGCCATCCAGACATCTCATCCTCTATCGTCCCCTTTTCCTCCTGCCCCGAATCCTTCCCAGCATCAGGGTCTTTTCCAATGAGTCAACTCTTCACATGAGGTGGCCGAAGTACTGGGGCTTCAGCTTTAGCATCATACCTTCCAAAGAACACCCAGGGCTGATCTCCTTTAGAATGGACTGGTAGGATTAATTATTATTATACACATAAATATTAAAATAAAAATAAGGTTCATTAGGAAAATATGGGAGTACATATATAACATATTAATTTGTATTCCCATTGAAAAATCTGAATTTCACAGTCTCAGCATCAGTGTAGAACTATATTCAGTTCTCTAGTTTTATTGTAAAACCAGTATGAAATAATTCTAATTTAAAAGCCATGTGGCCTTAAAATCAAACCCTAGCAATGAAATTGCTTCAATATTAAGATAAGCTCCAGGGATGGGTTTTAAATTCCAATCTTTAAAAAATTTTATATGTCTTTGATGAGCCATTTCTCATGTTCATTCCAATGAACAATAATATCAGAGTAATCAAAAACAAGAATTTCAATTCCAAACATATCCCTAGAGATGACATCAATATAAAAGCAGTTTTATCTGGATAGTTTTGAATTTTCATTATTTCTAGGGAATTTGTGCTATTTCTTTATTGATGGTAAATTGCACTGTAATACTTATTTTGATTCTAAAGCAGATTAATATATTATGCCACATCATATTAGTTTCATATGCCACTCTAGTGAAGAAAACATGATTTTTAAATCCTTCTTGTCTCTTCATTTATCTGTTTATCACTGTCTACATTTAGTATCTGTTTCAACTGCTATTTTACTCTATTTTACTCTTTGTTACAGAATAGTTTATGACAGCTTTCATTTATTATGTGTTTATAATGTTCTGAAGACAATGCGTGTTCTCACTTAATTCTCCAAATAACTCAATAAAGAATCAAGTCATGGAGAGAACATATAGGATCTTTTTCTAGATCAAAGAACAAGTCAGGGTTAAGACAAAAATTTTAGGCCAACAGCCTGACTCTGCAGTCTGTTCTTCTAATCTTTATGAACAAGCTCTAAACAAATGTTTCTCAGAAACTAATTTAGTGACTGTATATATGTGAGTTTGTATTTATACATAATATATGGCATATTATAATTTTACAATTTAAAAAATTTAAAGAATATCCTTCAATATTTATTTTAAGTATATATTTAGCATTTAATTTTTTTCTTCTGTGTCTGTGAATACACTTAACTATGAGTATATTGTGTAAAATAGTGCAGAGAAACAATGTCAAGTTTAGCTTTTTGCTTGAATAAGTGAATATTCATAGAAAAGTCAAAGATATATTTAAATATTCTATTAAAAACAAAAATAATTCATTTTACTTTTGTAATTTTCTATCTAGGCTTATTCTACTGTAGTTTTAATTAAGAATAACATTATATAAATTAGATAGATTGATAGAGATAGAAGATGGATCAATGTGACAAGGGGTGGGGAAACTGTAGGACTTTCAAAAGAGAAAGGTGAGGTGAGGAGAAGTGAAGTCGCTCAGTCGTGTCCGACTCTTTGCGACCTCGTGGACTGCAGCCTTCCAGGCTCCTCCGTCCATGGGATTCTCCAGCAAGAATACTGGAGTGGGTTGCCATTTCCTTCTCCAGGGGATCTTCCCCGACCCAGGGATCGAACCCAGGTCTCCCGCATTGGAGGCAGACACTTTAACCTCTGAGCCACCAGGGAAGCCCTCAAAAGAGAAAGGAAACACACAAAGGAGACCAAAACCCAGAAACAACATGGATTTAATAGCTAGTCAGTTTTGCTTAGAGTTGATGTTTGTAAAAGGTTCATGAGAAAACTTGATTATTACCAAGAATAGAGTTATCTTTGTATGCCAGGTTTAGTCATATTTGACTGCAATTCCACCAGAGAAAATAATAAATTATATTAGAGTCACTTATTTCAGAAAAGTGAAACCTACAAAGAGAGAAAGTATAAATGTAAATAAAAGAGATCAATAGTAGGAAATGGCATAAATGGTAACAAATGAGACTTTCAGCAATGTAACATGTCTCTGACGATTGCTTCTTTCTGACCACAGTCAGGAAAGTATATGATTTTTTAGGAATATACACTACTGGGTTAAGCCTATCTAAAAAATTCAGGGTTAAATCTTCATCTCAAGGTCCTTAATTTAATCAACCTTGAAAAATTATTTTTGCTATTGTGATATTTTTGATTTATAAGAAATATGTAAATAATAATCTATATTATTGGCCTTGTGTCCTATTTCCAGCACAAAGCTTCTAAAACTCTTGATTAAATTTCATAAATGATAGGGTAGAGGAGGCATCTTTTGTTATATAAACATAAGATGACTTCTGGAAATTCCCTAGTAACATAAGTGCTTCCCTGGTAGTTCAGGTAGTAAAGAATCCTCCTGCAATACAGGAGACCTGAGTTCAATCTCTGGGTCAAGAAAATCCCCTGGAGAGGGGAATGGCAACCTACTCCAATATTCTTGACTGGAAAATTCCATGGACAGAGGAGCCTGGCAGGCTGCCATGCATGGCGTCACAAAGAGTTGGACACTATTGAGCAACACACACACACACACACACACACACACAGCTTAAGGATAGGGGCTGGTGCCTTCCAAGGAAACCCACCTTGTGATTAGAAGGTGGGAACTCAGTCCCACTCCTGGACCTCCAAGGAAGGGAGAATGAATGGAGATTGAATTCACCTACCTCTGTATTATACCTGATTGAATTCAATCATACCTCTGTAATGCAGGCTCCATAAAATTCCCAAAAGACACATTTCAGAGAGCTCTGAGACCCTTCCCAAAGACTTAGCCCTATGCAACTCACTGTCTAGCTGTTCCTGAGTTCTATCTTTTTATAATAAATTTCTCAGTTCTGTGAGCTGCTCTAGTAAATTAATTTTATCAAGGAGGTGTTTGTTGGAACGTCTGTCCTATAGCCTATAAGTGAGAACAGGTATAACCACAATTCGATATCGGTATCTGAATAGAAGGGGATCAGTCTGGTAGAGGTGAACCCTAAACTTGTGGTATCATCTCCTATTAGACAATGTCAGATTTGAATCAAATTGTAGGATGCCCAGTTGGTTTCAGAGAAAAGCTTCATTTCTGGGGAAAACGCACACATTGAAAGTGCTGTCAGAATCATAGAAGTATCAGTCAGAATCATAGACAATATATATTGACAAGTTTTGAGATTAGAATTGATATCTTAGGGGCCTAATATTCTGCCTACTGATGCTAACTGATGCTGAAGCTCCAATATTTGGCCCCTGATGCTGGAAAAGACTGAGGGCAGAAAGAGAATGGGGTGACAGAGGATGATCAGATGGATGGCATTACTGAATCAATGGACATGAGTTTGAAAAAACACTGGGAAACATAGAAAGACAGGAAAGCCTGTCGGGCCACAGTCCAGGGGGTGGCAAAGACGGACACAACTGAGTGCCTGAACAACAGCACCATTCTGCCTACAATGTGGGAGACCTGGGTTCAATCCCTGGACGGGAAGATCTCCTGGAGAAGGAAATGGCAACCCACTCCAGTACTCTTGCCTAGAAAATCCCATGGACTGAGAAACCTGGTAGGCTACAGTCCATGGGGTCGCAAAGAGTCAGACATGACTAGAGACTTCATTTTCACTTATTGGCAAAAAGATTGCTTTGTTATGATAAATAATTTTGTCTAAACCCTAAGGTGTAGACATTATTATTCCTTTTAAAGTGTCTGTAGCATGTATAGTCACACTGTCAGATAAATAAATAAATATTTCATGAAAACCTATTGTGGGCAATACATTTAGCATTTATATAAGGATCTAAGTAGCTTAAGACAAATTAAAATATTTAAGCAGTTATTCTAGAAAATTCATCCTTTAAGAAAATACAACTTTATTTATACATAATCATTAATTTTGTTTAAAGACTATTCAAATATATCATTTCCTATAGGAACAGGCAAGAAAAATACATATAATTAGACTGTGATAGTATAGGAGGAGTTAAGATAGAATTCAGAATGAGTCTTGAAGTTTAAATAAATAGTAGAGAGGAGGAAAAATAATTGAAAGCTACAGGGCAACACTCAACAAAATTCTATAGAAAGATAGAAGAAGTACATAAATGGAAGTCTAATAGGAAACACTTTCTAGTGAGCAGAGGTTCTCTTCACGTGCTCAAAGAGTTCTGTGTGAATGATACTTAGCATCCCAGTTGTTGGACTTCAAGTCCAGCTTCAGTTCCCTTTCATTATCTCCTATGAATCCTCCTGCTGCAGCTGCTTTTTTTTTTTCATGCAATGCTTGTGCTTACAAATTTATCTGATCAGTATCTGATTCAGTTCAGTTCAGTCGCTCAGTCGTGTCTGAGTCTTTGCGACCCCATGAATCACAGCATGCCAGGCCTCCCTGTCCATCACCAACTCCCACAGTTCACTCAAACCTGTGTCCATCGAGTAGGTGATGCCATCCAGCCATCTTATCCTCTGTCGTCCCCTTCTCCTCCTGCCCCCAATCCCTCCCAGGATCAGAGTTTTTCTAATGACTCAACACTTTGCATGAGGTGGCCAAAGTAATGGAGCTTCAGCTTTAGCATCATTCCCTCCAAAGAACACCCAGAGCTAATCTCCTTCAGAATGGACTGGTTGGATATCCTTGCAGTCCCAGGGACTCTCAAGAGTCTTCTCCAACACCACAGTTCAAAGCATCAATTCTTTGGCGCTCAGCTTGCTTCACAATCCAACTCTCACATTCGTACATGACCACTGAAAAAACCATAACCTTGACTAGATGGACCTTTGTTGGCAAACTAATGTCTCTCATTTTCAACAAGCTATTTAGATTGTCATAACTTTTCTTCCAAGGAGTAAGAATCTCTTAATTTCATGGCTGCAGTCACCATCTGCAGTGATTTTGGAGCCAAAAAAAAAAAAATAAAGTCTGACACTGTTTCCACTGTTTCCCCATCTATTTGTCATGAAGTGATGGGACCAGATGCCATGATCTTCATTTTCTGAATGTTGAGCTTTAAGCCAACTTTTTCACTCTCCTCTCTCACTTTTAACAAGAGGCACTTTAGATCCTCTTCACCTTCTGCCATAGGGTGATGTCATCTGCATATCTGAGATTATTGATATTTCTCCCAGCAGTCTTGATTCCAGCTTGTGCTTCTTCCAGCCCAGCATTTCTCATGATGTACTCTGCATAGAGGTTAAATAAGCAGGGTGACAATTTACAGCCTTGACACACTCCTTTTCCTATTTGGAACCAGTCTGTTTTTCCATGTCCAGTTCCAACTGTTGCTTCCTCACCTGCATACAGGTTTCCTAAGAGGCAGGTCAGGTTGTCTGGTATTCCCATCTCTCTCAGAATTTTTCACAGTTTATTGTGATCCACACAGTCAAAGGTTTTGGCATAGTCAATAAAGCAGAGATAGATGTTTTTCTGGAGTTCTCTTGCTTTTTCCATGATCCAGCAGATGTTGGCAATTTGATCTCTGGTTCTTCTGCCTTTTCTAAAACCAAGTTGAACATATGGAAGTTCATGGTTCACGTATTGCTGAAGCCTGGCTTGGAGAATTTTGAGCATTACTTTACTAGCATGTGAGATGAGGGCATTTGTGCAGTAGTTTGAGGATTCTTTGGCATTGCCTTTCTTTGGGATAGGAATGAAAATTGACCTTTTCCAGTCCTGTGGCCACTGCTGAGTTTTCCAAATTTGCTGGCATATTTTGTTCAGCACTTTCACAGCATCATCTTTCAAGATGTGAAATAGCTCAACTGGAATTCCATCACCTCCACTAGCTTTGTTCATAGTGATGCTTTCTAAGGCCCACTTGACTTCACATTCCAGGATGTCTGGCTCTAGGTGAGAGATCATACCATCGTGATTATCCAGGTCGTGAAGATCTTTTTTGTACAGGTCTTCAGTGTATTCTTGCCACCTCTTCCTAATATCTTCTGCTTCTGTTGCATCCATACCATTTCTGTCCTTTATCGAGCCCATCTTTGCATGAAATGTTCCCTTGGTATCTCTAATTTTCTTGAAGAGATCTCTAGTCTTTCCCCTTCTGTTCTTTTCCTCTATTTCTTTGCATTGATCACTGAAGAAGGCTTTCTTATCTTTCCTTGCTATTCTTTGGAATTCTGCATTCGGATGCTTATATCTTTCCTTTTCTCCTTTGCTTTTTGCTTCTCTTCTTTTCACAGCTATTTGTAAGGCCTCCCCAGACAGCCATTTTGCTTTTTTGAATTTCTTTTCCATGGGGATGGTCTTGATCCCTGTCTGCTATATAATGTCAGGAACCTCTGTCCATAGTTTATCAGGCACTCTATCTATAAATCTAGTCCCTTAAATCCATTTCTCACTTCTACTGTATAATTATAAGGGGTTTGATTTAGGTCATACCTGAATGGTTTAGTGGTTTTCCCTACTTTTTTCAATTTAAGTTTGAATTTGGCAATAAGGAGCTCATGATCTGAGCCACAGTCAGCTCCCCGTCTTGTTTTTGCTGACCTTATAGAGCTTCTCCATCTTTGGCTGCAAATAATATAATCAATCTGATTTCAGTGTTGACCATCTGATTAGTTTCTTTTATCTGATATAATGTACTTGAATCCTTGTTAAGGCTTTATCATTCTAATCTCTTAAATGATGGCACGGTAATTTTAAATTGTGCCATCTAACACAGGCTATTCTCTTTAGGAATAAGTCATCTTTATTTGTAACAGACATATAAATATGGCTTTAACATCCTATTCTTTGAGATATTTGCATAACTCTAGTGTCCAAATATGCTTTCTGAGTCTCTTCTGGTGCCATTGTTTGTTTTGAAACATACCCAGCTAATGCCAGTTGTCAGATATAATGTACTTGAATCCTTGTTAAGGCTTTATCATTCTAATCTCTTAAATGATGGCACGGTAATTTTAAATTGTGCCATCTAACACAGGCTATTCTCTTTAGGAATAAGTCATCTTTATTTGTAACAGACATATAAATATGGCTTTAACATCCTATTCTTTGAGATATTTGCATAACTCTAGTGTCCAAATATGCTTTCTGAGTCTCTTCTGGTGCCATTGTTTGTTTTGAAACATACCCAGCTAATGCCAGTTGTCATTTGCAAATGCTCTATAAGGACAAGGCAAGAGAGCCAGCATAGTGTCCTGGGTGAGTTCATTAACCATACTCTGTACTCTGTAGTAAGCCTGTCCAGATATGGATCCAGGTTAGCTACATATCAGTTTTGTGATCATGGGCAACTTAGACTTCTCAATTCTTCGTTTTTCTTATCTGTAAAAAGTGTACAGTAATAACAATCATTTAATCCAGTTGTTATAAATAACAATCATTTAACCAGTTGTTATATGGAATTAAAAAATTAGTATCGGTAAGGAAATTGTGTCTAGAATATGACAGATTCCATATAAATGTTAAATAAATAAAACAAACTTTGTCATGTAGTTCAGTAATATGATGCAATAATATGGTTCTTTCCAGGTTGTCAATTTAAAGTTTGCATAACTGATTTTTTTCCTTCATAACAAAGATTCCATTGGTTGATACATATAATAAAGTTAACACAGTACTTGTTTCATAGAAAGTACTCAATTTATTATATATATTATTCATCTTGGTATTATTCTGAGAAAATAACAATTTTATTTAGTAAAAATCAATCCATTTAGCTCATGAACTACATATGTTTAAAATAATCATGTCTTTAAAAAGAAAATATGCTCCTAAAGCTAAAGAAAAAAAGAAGGAAACAACATTAAAAAACAGGCATTGATATTAGTTTATAATAGATATGTGAAAAATTTTAAATAAAAAACTACTAATTTCATTGTAATTTTTTTGCAATATTGTACAAAAAAAAAAGTCAAATGAATTAAAAGACTAAAGATCATGTACAAAATCTATTTTCTGTGGCACAGTGAATAAAATAAATGAAATGCTCCAAGTAGTGGAAATTACTTTTAGTTGAAAGTTTATTAGGAGAGAATCCCTTGACCAATGGAAAATTAGTATCTACCTTGCTTTATTCAAGCAGGATTTGGGGAGTTATCAAAATGAAAGTTGCACTAAGACATGAAGATGCAACTGGGAACATCAGCTTAAGTGTAATGGGTAGTAGTTACCTAGGAACAGAAATTACCCCTAAACCATTAATAAGAAAAGAAGTTCTTTTGAATAACATAGCCAATATATTTTTAAAATTGTCCACAAAGTGACAAGCAGAAGATAACTAATGAACTGCTATGCTGGAAAAATTAGGCTGGAAATGTGGTGTAACTGTGTAACATAAGGATATGACATCTTTATATAAAAAGACTATTCATTAATGCATAAATGTCTAGGAAACTAGAGGGCAAAATATTAAGAAACTGACATCTACATGCTGAAAATCTGACTAAGATATAAAAACAATGAATCTAAGTCAATATTTATTTAAGAAAAAAAAAAACGCAATAGTAACAGCAATATAAAATCATGGAAAACACAAGGCGAGTTTAATAATAACTTTAGTACCCTAGAAAGTTTTTTGCGGACTTCTGTCCCAGGAGGCGCTTTCCTGGTGGCTCAGATGGTAGTCTGCCTGCGGTGTGGGAGATCAGGGTTCAATCCCTGGGTCGGGAAGATCCCCTGGAGAAGGAAATGGCAACCCACTCCAGTATTCTTGTCTGGAAAATCTCATGGATGAGCCTTGCAGGCTACAGTCCATGGGGTCATGAAGAGTCGGACATGACTGTGCGACTTCGCTCTCACTATCCCAGGTGGCGCTAGTGGTAAAGAACCCGCCTGCCAAAGCAGAAAACTCAAGAGCCCAGGATTGGCTCCCTGGCTCAGGAAAATCCCCTGGAGGAGGAAATGGCAACCCACTCCAGTATTCCTGCCTGGAGAACCCCATGGACAGAGGAGCCGGGTGGGCTACAGTCCATAGGATCACAAAGAATTGGACCTGATTGTGCACATGTAATACACAGGGACATCTGTTTTTAGAATAAATGCAATACATAAGAGTCCTGCAGTGTTATATGAAAAGGAGAAACTTTGCTAAATTCCTAAATTTAAAACGTTGGAGATCTCTAGTGTATACTTTTAATATGCTAATTTATGAAACTCAAATGTACTATCACTTAATAAAATTAATGTATTTTTAAGCCATTATCAATGGGCAGCATACAAAAAGAATTTGAGTAATACTTCCCTAGGTGTTCATAAGAATTACCTGATTGACACTTTCTTGTAATTTCATCACCTTTCGTACTATGTAAAGTCAAGAAAGGAACAAAACAGATGCTATTTATCTGCTCCGAAAGTTTTTTAAAGCTAGTTGGAATGACTCATCTTTATAATCAGATGCCTAGCTAAATGACATTGAGTTTCACTATACTCTATATTTCTGAGTACGGGAAGGAATTTGTCTTTGATGCAAAATAGAAAGCAAAGAGCTCATTTGGGCATTGCAAAGAGAATAAAAAAGAAGGGGCTGACCTGGTGAAAATTACGTATTCATGGAATATTTTACATTAAATTGCTCTGTTTCTAAATGCAATCCTATAAGCTTTAAATGGAAAATTTCCTTGGTTATACTGAGTTTTTCCTGTATATGGACTACAATATTACATTTTTGCTTGTTTGTTAATGATATATGTTGCTCATTTTTCAAAAGCAAGCTATTTTGGAAAATTTATTTGCAAATAACAACATAAAATTAGGCAATATTTTCTTCAAATGGTTATTTTTATAAATAGGTTATAATCTGATTTTTTTACTTGAAAAAATTACAATGGCCAAAGACCACTATTGTTTTCATCATGGTATTCTTAATAACTGAGCAGTATTTTTTAATAATTGTGCAGACTGAATCTTTCAATTTGGTGTTTCTCTTACTTCTAGGAGAGAAATAACTGCTGTACTTTGCTTCTTTTCATTGTAATTAAAATTCATTTAAACTATATATACCAGAAAATAACAGATGAGTGGGACATGACTGAGCTAATAAACACATACAAGATAATATTTAAGATTGTGTTGTATCACAGGATTGGATATTGCTAAATGTCATGTGAGAGAATCATATATATTCATATATCATCTGTGTTAACACACAGAGAAATACATTAATAGATTGGATCATACATATCTGTTCATATATACATACATGCACATACAATCATATTAATATATACAAATATATGCCTCTGTTTGCACATACGTCACTCACTGCATGCAAGCTCAGGCACACGCAGCTCTTTGTGACTCCATGGACTATGGCCTGCCATACTCCTCTGTCCATGGGATTTGTCAGCAAGAATATTAGAGTGGATTGCCACATCCTCCTCCAAGGGATCTTCCCGACTCAGGGATCGAACCCATGTCTCCAGTATCTCTTGCATTGTTAGGTGGATTTTTTTTTACCACTGAGCCACTTGGGAAGTCCCATACACATATATACCCACTGGTATATTCTAACTCAATTACTTTCATAATATATACATGTATGTATGTATACACAAATACACCAGATCAAAACACCTCTGGATCAAGTACGATTTTGAGTTTGAAATTGAAAAGGGTAAATACACATGTCGTGTTTACACACACACATCACACATATAAATAAATACACATAATGTAATATTTGACATCTGGATTGGAGTAAAATTGTTTCTCAGAGACCATCTTGCATTTGATTCTGCTGTTGGCTTTAAATTAAAAAAAATAATAAGGCTAATCTATTAATGAAATCCCTGGAATAATTTTAAAATATTAATTTCTTTTTAAGATTTTATATATTTTTCAATGTTTAGTTATATTAAAATGACATTAGAATGCAAATTGCCTACCAGTAAACTCCCTTGATGGCTCAAATGGTAAAGAATCTTCCTGCAATGCAGGAGACCTGGGTTTGATCCCTGGGTCAGGAAGATCCCCTGGAAAAGGAAATGGCTACCCATTCCAGTGTTCTCGCCTGGATAATTCCAAGGATAAAGGAGCCTTGTTGGCTACTGTCCATAGGATAGCAAAGAGTCAGAAACAACTGAGTGACTAACACTTTCACTTTCAAAATTTGGAGAAAAATTTAAATTATATAAGTCTTTAAAAATATTTTGTTTCAGAAAACTTATGCAATTATTTATTTAAATTGTTAAGTAGCAAACTTCTTTTCTCTATAACTACACACTCAGATTAAAAATATTAGCAATTAGATGAAGTGGTAATTTTGTCTAGATCCAAATGTTCTTAGTTTTAGTGTAATGTAACTATAAAATACTTGGTCCTCATATAGCTTTACTTATCATATAAATGAAATAAATATCTAATTTAGATGTATTAATGAAGGTAGAAATCAATTATCAGATTTAATATTTGTTAAAGTTACTCTGAGTACCATTTCATTCTAGTTTATGTTATAATCAAATAAAAATTCACATGGGTTTTAAACCCTAAACTTTTTATTGAATTGTGTAATTATGAGATTATGATAGTACCTTTACAAAATGTATCCCTTTGTCCGTATCCTAGTAGACTGAAATATTTCAGCAAAATTTTCCAGTACAGATAACGTGAAATTCCCAAAAGTATCTGTCATTTTAAGTACAAATAAGACAAATATATTTTCAAGATTAATAGAAAGTTAATTTATTTTTCTCAAGACACAGTACTGAAGTCCTGCTTTCAGTGTTATTTCAGTTCAGTTCAGTCGCTCAGTCATGTCCAACTCTTTCCGACCCCATGAATCGCAGCACGCCAGGCCTCCCTGTCCATCACCAGCTCCCGGAGTTCACTGAGACTCACGTTCATCGAGTCCGTGATGCTTAGTGAATGACAAAAAAAGAGTATCATTTGATGAGTACTGACACATCATAAGTCACAAAATTCTTTATCTCTCTGTTTCCAGCCTTATCAAGGAAAACAGGCAAGGCAAATACAACTTAATTTTAAATTCAAATCTATCTCAGTCATGTGTTTTAGATTTATTGCCAGCAAAACTCTAATTAAAATATTCATGAAGAGCCACCTGCTGCTAAGTCGCTTCAGTTGTGTCGGACGCTGTGCGACCCCATAGACGGCAGCCTACCAGGCTCCCCTGTCCTGGGATTCTCCAGGCAAGAACACTGGAGTGGGTTGCCGTTTTCTTCTCCAGTGCATGAAAGTGAAAAGTGAAAGTGAAGTCGCTCAGTCGTGTCCAACTCTTAGCGACCTCATGGACTGCAGCCTACCAGGCTCCTCTGTCCATGGGATTTTCCAGGCGAGAGTATAGGAGTGGGATACCATTGCCTTTTCCGTGAAGAGCCAGACTTGTATTAAACAAAAATTTACGAAATGAAATTCTTGTTGCAAATTCCTTTGGCTTCCTAAGTAAATGTCTTTTAGATTATGCTTTATCTCAGATTCTAATTTTTATTGAAATTATGTGACAAGATTATTTCTTGTTTTTGAATTCGTGTATCTATATTCTACACCCAACTCCTAGGGTAAATCAACTGAGTTAGACAATGTATTCAGTTTCCTCTGAAAACTACATAGTGTTGTAAAATATGCCTTGCAATGTTAATTAATTCCATAACATGAAATTTATTTCTCAATTATGTGCACTAATGTAGGAAGCATATATGAATAACACGAATCAATTTGTATTCTCCATAGAGAATGTTTGAATTTTTATTGAAATGTGGATGTGTTGAAGATCTGGAAACTCAATTAATACAATATAAATACATGGACAAGAACATGATTAGAGGTTGCTAAGTTGTCAAATATCCTCATTTTTTTCCAGTACTCAACCACTCCTTGAAGTCTCTTCTCAGTAGGAAATGCTTTGTTTTCTCAATTTTCTTGTAATGTTTTCTTGAAGTGAAGCTTTTAAGCATTTGCAATTTATATTCCCTTTATCCTTGCAAATAAAAACTTTTAAACTGCATATATTCAAAAGCAAACAAATTTGAAGTCTACAAGTGAATATTAATTAGAGTAGGAGTCTCAAAGCAATTGTAATGGAGAAATAAAGCAATGTGCTGTAACAAATCATTTGTATAAAACCTGGAGTGATAATATCAGAATAGTATATAATGTTAGAAACATGAATATACATACTAATAATTAACATTAAGAATATATATATACATTAATTACAAAAAAAAAGCAGAAAATACTGGGGAGGATAGATAAATAATAATTTCAATAATAAAACAATCCAGCAGAATATAATATTTTAAAATGCCTCAGAATGTAAATCAAACCTCAAATACCTAGTAGAGAGAAATAAAGTAAACAAAACTAATTGCAGCAATAATATCCAACAGAGATTAGAGACAGAAAGATCAGATTCTTAGCAACTTCACTTGGCAAATTAGCCAGGTAAAACTAATTAACTGACTAGCACTGACATTTATTAAAGCAATAATGTAAAACATATTTAAAGATTATTCAATGCAGCATTCATAAAGTATGTATAAAAATATTAGACTACGAGTTTTTAACCACAGATTTTAAATCATTACCATCTCAGTTCTTTGTTCTCTTTTAACTCATTAAAATTTTTCAGTCCATGAGGTGTTCCTCTATCTCCTGTTCCCTAATTTCTTCCCTTATTTGTTGTCTGTGAAATGTGATCTTCTGGTCCAGGACAAATTCCATTGAGATTATTTTACTTATTCTCTCTGATATCCTTTTTGAACCAATTCCTACAGTGAAAATAATCAATTTTGCAATTTTGTTGTTGTCATTGTTCAATCACTAAGTTGTGTCCAATACTTTGAGACCCAGGATTGCTGTTTGCCAGTGTCCCTTCTCCTTCACTATCGCCCGAAGTTTGATCAGTTTCATGTCCATTGATTTGGTGATGCTATCTAACCATTCTCATCCTTTGCCTCTCCCCTCTCCTTTTGCTTTCAGTCTATCCCAGCATCAAGCTCTTTTCCAGTGAATCAGCTCTTCGAATCAGGTGGCCAAAGTATTGGAGCTTCAGCATCAGTCGTTCTAATGAATATTTAGAATTGATTTTTTTTTAGGATTCACTGGTTTGATCTCTTGGCTGTCCAAGGAACTCTCAAGAGTCTTCTCCAGCACCACAATTCGAAAACATCAACTCTTCAGCATTCAACCTTTTTTTATGGTCCAACTCTCAAATCTGTAGATGACTACTAGAAAAATCATAGCCTTAAATATATGGGCTTTTTTCAGTAAAATGATGTCTCTACTTTTTAATACACTATCTGGATTTGTCATCTCTTTCCTTTCAAGGAGCATGTGTCTTTTAATTTCATGGCTTCAGTCACCATCCACAGTTATTTTAGAGTCCAAGAAAATCTGTCACAACTTCCACTTTTCCCTCTTCTATTTGCCGTGAAGTGATGGGACCAGATGCCATGATCTTAGTTTTTTGAATGTTGAGTTTTACACCAGCTTTTTCAGTCTCCTCCTTCCCCTTTATCAAGAGGCTCTTTAGTACCTCTTCAGTTTCTGCCATTAGAGTGGTATTATCTGCATATCTTGGGGTTATATTTCTTCCAGCAGTCTTGATTCCATCTTGTGACTCATCCAGCCCAGCATTCTGCATGATGTACTCTGCATTGAAGTTAAATAAGTGCAATAACAATATACAGACTTGTATTTCTTTCCCAATTTTTAACCAGTCAGTTATTCCATGTAATTTTGCAAATTCTCTACCCATTTTTTAAACTGGAATATTTGTTTTTCTCTTACATGTTGTATGAATTCCTTATACATTTTGAATATTCACCCCTTATTAAATATGTAGCTTATAAATACTTTCTGCCATTCCATATGTTCTATTTTAATTTTTTGATGATCCTCTTTGCTGAACAGAAGTTTGATGTAGTCTCATGTGTTTATATTTGCTTTGTTGCCTTTACTTCTGCTGTCAAATCCTCCTCAAAAATATTGCCAAGACTAGTATCAAGGTCACCTATGTTTTCTTCTCAGAATTTTATGGTTTTAAGTCTCATGATAAAGTCTTATTTTTAGTTGGTTTTTGTGTATGGTGCAAGATGGTGGTCCAGTTTCATTAATTTTGTCTATAGTTTTTCCTAATAGAATTTATTGTAGGGACTTTTCTTTCACCATTTTATATTCTTGACTCCTTTGCCATAAATTAATTGGCCATGTATGCATGGTTTTATTTCTGGGATCTCTGTTCAACTCCATTGATTTATTTGTCTCTTCTCTCATCAGTTCTAAACTGTCTTGATTACTGTAGGTCAAGTAGTATCAGTCCTCTAAATTTATTATTTTCCTTCAATATTATATTGGATCTCAGGATCAATCATAAATATTTGGTTGCTCAGTTACTCAGTTGTGTCCAACTCTTTGCAACTCCACGGACAGCAGCATGACAGGCTTCCCTGTCCTTCACCATCTCCTGGAGCTTGCTCAAACTCATGTCCATTGAGTCAGTGATGCCATCAAACCATCTTGTCCTCTGTTGTCCCCTTCTCCTACACTCAATCTTTCCCAGCATCAGAGTCTTTTCTAATGAGTCAGCTCTTCACATCAGGTGGCCAAGTATTGAACTTTAGCTTCAGCATCAGCCCTTCCAATGAATATTGAGGGTTAATTTCCTTCAGGGTTAATGGGTTTGAGCTCCTTGCTGTCCAAGAGACTCTCAATGGGTTTGAGCTCCTTGCTGTCCAAGAGACTCTCAAGAGTTTTCTCCAACACCACAGTTCAAAAGCATCAATTCTTTATCACTCAGCCTTCTTTATGGTCCAACTCTCCCATCCATACATGACTACTGGAAAAAGCGTAACTTTGATTATATGGATATTCGTCAGCAAAATGATGTCTCTGAGTTTTAATACACTGTCCAGGTTTGTCATAGCTTTTCTTCCAAAGAACAAGTGTCTTTTAATTTCATGGCTGCATTCACCATCTGTAGTGATTTTGGAAACAGAAGAAAATAAAGTCTGTCACTTTTTCCCCATCAATTTGCCATGAAGTGGTAGGTCCGGATGCTATGATCTTTGTATTTTGAATGTGGAGATTTAAGTCAGCTTTTTCATTCTCCTCTTTCACCTTCATTAAGAGGCTCTTTAGTTCCTCTTTGCTTTCTGCCATAAGGGTGGTGTCATTTGCATGTGTGTGTGTTAGTCACTCAGTTGTGTCCAACTCTTTGTGACCCCATGGACTGTAGCCAGTCAGGTTCCTCTGTCCTTGGATTCTCCAGGCAAGAATACTGTAGTGGGTTGCCATTCCTTTCTCCAGGGAATCTTCTCAACCAAGGGATCAAACCCAGGTCTTCCACACTGTAGGCAGATTCTTTACCTTTTGAGTCACTAGGGAAGTGTACCTGAAGTTATTGTTATTTCTCACATCAATCTTGATTGCAACTTACAGAATTCTTGATTCCATCTTATTTCCACCCAGCACAGTATTTCTCATGATGTACTCTGCATATAAGTTAAATAAGCAAGGTGACAATATACAGCCTTGCCACACTCCTTTCCCAATTTGAAACCAGTCTGTTGTTCCATATCTGATTCTAACTTTTGCTTTTTGACATGCATACAGGTTTCTCAGAAGGCAGTAAGGTAGTCTGGTATTCCCATTTCTTTAAGAATTTTCCACAGTTTGTTGTGATCCACACAGTCAGTAGCTTTAGTATAGTCAATGAAGCAGAAGTAGGTGTTTTTCTGGAATTCTCTTGCTTTTTCTATGATCCAATGGATGTTGACAATTTGATCTCTGGTTCCTCTGCCTTTTGTAAATCCAGCTTGAAAATCTGGGATTTCTCAGTTCACATACTGTTGAAGACTAGCTAGGAGAAGTTTGATCATTAGTTTGTTAGCATGCAAAATTAGTGCAACTATATGGTGTTTCAACAGTCTCTAGCTCTGCCTTTCTTTGGGACTTAATGAAAACTTATCTTTTCCTGTCCTTTGGCCACTGCAGAGTTTTCCAAATTCGCTGGCATATTGAGTACAGCACTTTAGCAGCAGCATCTTTTAGGATATGAAGTAGCTCAGTTGGAATTAATCACCTCCACTAGCTTTATTGTATTGATCTTCCTAAGGCCCACATGACTCTGAGATGTCTGGCTCTAGGTGAGTGATCACACCATTGTGGTTATCAGGTCATTAAGATATTTTTTGCATAGTTCTGTGTTATCTTACCACCTCTTCTTAGTGTCTTCTGCTTCTGTTAAGTCCATACTGTTTCTGTCCTTTATCATGCCCATTTTTGTATGAAATGATCTCTTGGTATCTCTAATTTTCTTGAAGAGATCCCTAGTCTTTCTGATTCTATTGTTTTCCTCTCTTTCTTTGCATTGTTTACTTAGGAAGGCTCTTTAATCTCTCCTTGCTATTCTTTGGAACTCTGCATTCAGACATTATAAACATAGATGAAGTAAATTTAAAAAAAAATCTTAGCAAAAGAATTAAAAGTATCAATAGAGAAATAAAACCCATAATAATGAAGAATCAAATGGAAATTCTGAAACTGGAAAATACTGTAGGAGAAACAGCTTACTGGGTAGGCTCAATATCAGATGAAAAGAACTGACTTACAAACCAGTGACCTGAAATATAGAAAAAAAATGTCCAATCAAGCAGGAAAGAAAATATTGTGAAGAAAATGTGGCAGAACTCCATGGATCCTTAGGCTATACCATTCACTTAATCATAGTCACTTGCAACTACTAATAATGTAATTTATACTAAAATAACCATAATTTTGTTTTAATTTTTCTATATGCCATGAAATATATTTGTTCTAACTTGAAAAGTTTCTTATGGATTATCCTTAGAAAATAAGAGTTATAAGGTGTTATTTATTGATATTTCTCTTTATCTTATCCTGTCTTCAGTGCATTCAGCAGCTGGCATTTTGACTCCAAGACAACTTGGCAGGAGTTTTGAATTTCCAGACTTTTGACTTAGTTGCCTTTCCACCTGTCTAAAATTTGTCAGTCACTATGCTGTGACTCTTTATTAGGACAAACTATTATAATGTATAATTTTCAGTAGCTTGTGATTTTTTTCTAATTGATGAGCAAAAGGAAAGAAAGCACTGCAAAGTGGGAGCTTTGGGGATTTAGTTACCTTCCCTTAAAAAATTTTAGATTTATTTAAAAAGAAAGAAAAAGAATAACATGAATGACTTCCTATTTTCCTTCCCAATTTCTTTTGAAAAAAGAAATGAATAGTATAGATTATTAGAGTGACATTATTATGAGTGATTTAAGTTGAAGTAACAAGTTTTAAAAAATACTATATAAGACCCAGTTCATATTTTTGTTTGTTTTGCAATTCAGATTACTTCTTGTAAACAATGATGAAATCATAGGTAGGAAAGCAAAACAACAATTGTTACTCCTTGTATCTAGAGTATGACATATATAACATAATGTTTTACTATACACAGCCTAAGAGACTTTGATATCAGTAACAATGGTTGGTTTTTCTTATATAAAGTTGTTGAAACTAACTTCTGGTAAATGTTATTTTCAGTTTTCCTTAAAAATGAAAATAGAAATGTCCCAGTTGCTAATACTGTATACCAAATATTCTGATTTGTTAAACCAGTATTGAGAACTGAATCTCCATATATTTTTCTTTATAGAGATATACTGGACAAATATGTTGGGGTTAAAAGAAATGTAGTTACTCATGGTAACTGATGGTGCTGGAATTTGCCAGCCTGATAAGAACACAAGTTCTGTACCCAAAGAATAGTTAAATAACAGTATTGGCCAACATTTTTATAAATAATGGGAGAGGTTATTGTAACTTTTACCTTTGACATTTTCTCTTAGTACTTATTAGTCTACTCAATGCATGCTTTATAATACTGTATGGAAACACTTTGACAATTGATTCTAATTATATTATAAATCAGGTATTTTTGTTTATTATCAGTCTATAGAAATGGCAACCCACTCCAGTGTTCTTGCCTGGAGAATCCCAGGGATGGGGGAGCCTGATTAGCTGCTATCCATGGGGTGGCAGAGTCAGACAGGACTAAAGCGACTTAGCAGCAGCAGCAGCAGCCATTTTAGAAACAAAGCCATATTTAGTTACTACATTGTTGTCTATGATTTTATAATGTTATAATAATTTATTTTTTTACACAGCAAGTCTATTAAATTAAATCATGTATTCTTTTTTATCGCATATGTACAGACAGCATCTTCTGAATCTGTACCACACCAAGAAGGCCTGAATTGAGAGTTTTATCACTTTTCAGCCCTCCCAATAACTTCATCATGTTTTAAATATCATACAGACACATACAGACATATACATAAAACACTTTCATTAAAATCTGTAATAATAAATGAAATATTTACTTAATATAATAGATAATTTTTTTATATTAAGTGTAGTTATTAAGTTTAAAATTGTTGTTAAATTAAAAAAAAAAATGCTTTGTAGTTAAAAGCACCCAGGATGGCACCAATTATAATACAAGGACACTATAGGAACAGCTATTACATAGTCCATGTGCAAGGTGCAAAAACAATATACTTTTCTGGGTGTAGTTAAAAACTGCAATAAATCCTCTATTAATACAATGAATGTTACATATAAAATATTTCCAACTCAATAGCATTTTTATTACCCTTTGTATTCTGCTTGAATACCATCTTCCGTTCTATTTGAACATTAATTTGTAGGTGGAATGATTCGTAATTTTATATTAAATCAAAACATTTTTTTTGAAATATGAAGTTAATTAAACCAGAAAAATACAATGGAAATGTTATGTTACTAAGTCATTTACAATGCCTAATTAAGTAATTAATATTTCACAATACTGCTCTTAAGGAAAACTTGTTAAGAAGTCTGGGTGCATGGAAAGACCCACTGTGCAAACATAATTCCAAGTCTTCTACACAGTTGACCCCCAACTTATTTCACAAACATATGCACATGTGCAGGTACACGCACACATAAACACACACATACACACTCAATTTTTTTTTCCTCTCCTCTAATCTCTAAAGAAGACTTAGCACCGAAGAATTGATGCTTTTGAATTGTGGTACTGGAGAAGACTCTTGAGAGTTCCTTGGACAGCAAGATGATCCAACCAATTACCCCTAAAGGAAATCAACCCTGAATATTCTTTGGAAGGACTGATGCTGAAGCTGAAGCTCCAATACTTTGGCCACATGATTCGAAGAGCTGACTCACTGGGAAAGCCCCTGATTCTGGGAAAGATTGAAGGTAAAAGAAGAGGGTGGCAGAGGATAAGATGGTTAGATAGCATCACCAACTCAATGGACATGAATTTTAGGAAACTCCAGTAGATAATAATAAACATGAAAGCTGATGTGGTGTAGTCTATGGGATCACAAAGAGTTGGACATGACTTAGCAACTGAACAACAACACAGAGTATGTACCCAAGATAACACAGAAAACTTCTAGATAATAATCTAACAATGATGATTCAAATGCTCCCTTCATCTTTCTACTTCATAAGTATATTTAAATTGAAAATAACACTTCATAGAATTGAACCAGTAACTAAAGATAAAATCCCCTGTATGCTAGATCAGACTTGTTTCTTACTTAATTTTCCAAAGCACAAGATCAATATTTCAAGTTAAAAAAAAAAAAGAAACTTGGGTGCTGATTTTAAAATAGTGTTCTGGTCTCATTTGGTTTCCCCAGATACTCATGGCCAGTTGTGGGTCAGGTAGGTCGCTCCCTTTGTCATGGCTGGTCTTTCCCACTTGTTTGGGAAATGGCTGCGTATACTGTAGCCAAGAATGGGGAAAATGAGGTTTCTTTCAAATAGGGTCACATCTCTCACCAGGCTATTCTGGCTGCTTCCCACGGCAGTGTCATGGTTCCCAGACAGTGTGATTGTCTCTGAATACCTAGGCTCAAAACTCACAGAAGATCATGTCTACCACATCCCCTTTAGCAAATGCAAGTCACAAGGCTCAAAAAATATGGAATTAGATTTTATTTTTCAGAAGGTAAGCTGCAAATTCACACTGACAAGAACACCGCCATAGGGATAAATAATTGTGGGAAGTTTAGCAATTAATCTATTGCAATCTCTCTTTAATTGAATGGTCATATTAAATTTCTCATATCAAATAACCCTCCCACCTAAGTATTACCATCAGTTCAGTTCAGTTCAGTCGCTCAGTCGTGTCCGACTCTTTGCGACCCCATGAATCGCAGTACGCCAGGCCTCCCTGTCCATCACCAACTCCCGGAGTTCACCCAGATTCACGTCCATTGAGTCCGTGATGCCATCCAGCCATCTCATCCTCTGTCGTCCCCTTCTCCTTCTGCCCCCAATCCCTCCCAGCATCAGGGTCTTTTCCAATGAGTCAACTCTTCGCATGAGGTGGCCAAAGTACTCGAGCTTCAGTTTTAGCATCATTCCTTCCAAAGAAATCCCAAGGTTGATCTCGTTCAGAATGGACTGGTTGGATATCCTTACAGTCTAAAGGACTCTCAAGAGTCTTCTCCAACACCACAGTTCAAAAGCATCAATTCTTCTGCGCTCAGCCTTCTTCACAGTCCAACTCTCACATCCATACATGACCACAGGAAAAACCATAGCCTTGACTAGACGGACATTAGTCAGCAAAGTAATGTCTCTGCTTTTGAATATACTATCTAGGTTGGTCATAACTTTTCTTCCAAGGAGTAAGCGCCTTTTAATTTCATGGCTGCAGTCACCATCTGCAGTGATTTTGGAGCCCCAAAAAACAAAGTCTGACACTGTTTCTACTGTTTCCCCATCTATTTCCCATGAAGTGATGGGGCCAGATGCCATGATCTTCGTTTTCTGAATGTTGAGCTTTAAGCCAACTTTTCCACTCTCCTCTTTCACTTTCAACAAGAGGCTTTTTAGCTNTCACCATCTGCAGTGATTTTGGAGCCCCAAAAAAATAAAGTCTGACACTGTTTCTGCTGTTTCCCCATCTATTTGCCATGAAGTGATGGGGCCAGATGCCATGATCTTCATTTTCTGAATGTTGAGCTTTAAGCCAAGTTTTTCACTCTCCTCTTTCACTTTCAACAAGAGGCTCTTTAGTTCCTCTTCACTTTCTGCCGTAAGGGTGGTGTCATCTGCATATCTGAGGTTACTGATATTTCTCCCAGCAGTCTTGATTCCAGCTTGTGTTTCTTCCAGTCCAGCATTTCTCATGATGTACTCTGCATAGAAGTTAAAAAAGCAGGGTGACAATATACAGCCTTGACGTCCTCCTTTTCCTATTTGGAACCAGTCTGTTGTTCCATGTCCAGTTCTAACTGTTGTTTCCTGACCTGCATACAGATTTTTCAAGAGGCAGGTCAGGTGGTCTGGTATTCCCATCTCTTTCAGAATTTTCCACAATTTATTGTGATCCACACAGTCAAAGGCTTTGGCATAGTCAATAAAGCAGAAATAGATGTTTTTCTGGAACTTTCTTGCTTTTTCCATGATCCAGCAGATGTTGGCAATTTGATTTCTGGTTCCTCTGCCTTTTCTAAAACCAGCTTGAACATCAGGGAGTTCACAGTTCATGTAATGCTGAAGTCTGGCTTGGAGAATTTTGAGCATTACTTTACTAGCATGTGAGATGAGTGCAATTGTGCGGTAGTTTGAGCATTCTTTGGCATTGCCTTTCTTTGGGATTGGACTGAAAGCTGACCTTTTCCAGTCCTGTGGCCACTGCTGAGTTTTCCAGATTTGAAGTATTTTCCATATAAAGAAATAAAAAAAAAAAAATACTGCTTCTATCTGAATCACCCATATGTCTAATGGGACAAAATTTTTACCAGACAAAGTTAAACAGACAAGGGAGACACTCACAACTGTTGCAATTCACTCCTGTGAAACAAGATATTTGAGTTATTTCTGAGTTATTTTGAGTTTGTCTCTGAGTTTAGGTCACTCGTGTTTGCTGTTTGACACTCAGGGAAGTTAGACTTATCCTCCCACAGAGACTGGGCTATCAGGGCTCTACCTTTAAAAATTTATTTGTTTACTTATGTATTACTTTTGGCTGTGCTGGGTCTTCATTGCTGTGAGAGTTTTTCTCTAGTTTTGGCGAGTAGGGTGCTACTCTTCATCGTGGTGTGTGGGCTTCTCATTGTGATGGCTTCTCTTGTTGCAAAGCACGGTCTCTAGGGTGAGAGAGATTCAGTAGCTGCAGCACATTGGCTCAATAGCTGCGGCTCCTGGGCCCTAGAGCATGTAAGCCTGTGAGTTGTGGCTCCTGGGCTTAGTGGCTCTACCAGCATGTGGAATCTTCCTGGATCAGAGATCAAACCAATGTCTCCTGCACTGGCAGGTGGATTCTTTACCACTGAGCGACCAGGGAAACCCAGGGCTCTGTCTTTCTTAAGGATTACCTTTCAAAGGGATGGCTCCCAGGTCCCTAAGAAAGACATTTCTTGGGTCCTAAACCTTGCAAGAGGTAATTTATATACATTTTAAAGAGGAAAAAATTGCAATGACAAGTCATCTAGTTCCAGTGCTCTAAGATTAGGGAGTTCCAGGGCCCATAGTAAGGAAGAAAATGATCTAAAGTTTAGTCAATCTGAGGAGAATATTAAGGCTTTCATGGTAATTAAATGTATTTCATTACCCCATCACCCTCTCTCTCAACTGCCTCCTCTGAAAGTGAAAGTGAAAGTCATTCAGTCGTGTCCAACACTTTGCCACTCCATGGGCTATCAGTCTATGGAATTCCCCAGGCCAGAATACTATAGTGGGTAACCTTTCCCTTCTCCAGGGGATGCTCCCAACCCAGGGATCAAACCCAGGTCTCCTACATTGTGGGTGGATTCTTTACCAGCTGAGCCACCAAGGACTACCTCCTCTAAGTATATGCTAAATTAATTCTATCACTTTAAAAGCAATTAATTTTTTTTCTTTCTAGCTTCATTGGTTATATATATGGTTATATATGTATATATACACATCCTTATTTTTTTCAAATCTATTAAAATATTTTTATACTTCTATTTTATGGTTAGTTTTACTGTATAAATATCATAGGCAAAGTAAAAATATTTTACTTTTTATAGTTAATTTATCTTACATAAGTAACTTTTGAATTATTTACATATAGAGAAAGAAAAACCTACTTTACTTCAATTGGACCTTTTTATCTTGGACTAAATTAGCCAGCACTTTTACAATCACATGCTATTTCTTTTAAGTGGAGTAACATTTATCCTCATGAACAAACTTGTGGAAGAAATAAAATTTTGCCATTTAGACTTTGCTCACGAATAAAATGCCTTTAGGGGAAAATAGAAACGACTTTCTTCTCCCCATTTTCTTACCCAAAATAACAGCTCAACTGACATAAGTGAAATTTTATAAAAAGAGACACATTTTGTTTGGAGACAAGTGTGAAATATTCCAACCTTATAGGTGGACTCTTTAGAAAATGGTGAGCAGAGAGAAACAACAATGTTAATGGGAGAGCAGTTATAGGCTCATCTATGTTGTTAACATAAATTGCATTGCCATAAAATTGTACCATCCTTTTCTACACAGAATCAAGAGCATTTTATCATAACAAAAGACTGTTCTTTTCATACTCAGTGGGAGATAGGCAGTAGTGGAATTCTCATTAGAGTATGCAGCGATAAAGAATCAGTTCGGCTATGCCTTGTAAATGTACAAGTTAAAAGAAACTTTCTTACAAATGGACTGACCTTCAAAATAGTAATATCATACCTAAAACAAATACCTGTTGCTTACATACCTTAAGACTTTGATATATATATACATATATATGTGCATATATATATATATATATATATATATATAAAACAGGTAAAACACATATTAATACAATTTGGTGAAGTGCCATTTTTGAGATTAAAAAAAACAGTCTCTAACTTTAGAAAAATACATGGACAAATAATTTTCATCTATGTGTCATCAGCTTCCAGGTCTTCAGAGTAATGGTGTTGTCCCTCCTCTTTATGACTCTGATAGTTGAACTTGCCACAGACATCCATCCAGTTTCCTGAGAAGTCTCATCAGTAATCTGTGAACCAGACTTTACATCATATGGCAAGACATGATCAACATCAGTGAGATAGTGAACTGCAGTCAATCCATCAGCATTGATGTCATGTTAGCTGTGACCCAGCTCTACAAGGCTGATCATGTTCAGAAGATGGATGTACTTGGATTACATTAGCAGCTGCTGAAGGTAAGTTAGAGGAAGGTGAATGTGGGCAAAGTGTAGAGAAGTAAAAAAAAAAATTGTGTCTGGTACCAAAATATCATTTCAGAGTGTGGAGGTATTATAGTGAAGTTACTGAAAATATTTCACTATGAATACTCTTATTTCTTCCTTTTTGCATTTGATAAAATGGTAATGCTGCTATAGACCCAAGAATAAAACAAATTGCAACCTGGCAATTTTATCCTATCTTATTTTATGGTTGTAATAACATTTGCTATATTTTATGGTCATAATAATATTTATATTATAAAATTTGAGGCAATAGAAGAAAAGAAGAAGGCTTTTCCTAATGTTGCTTGAGTTATATATATGTATGTTTTCAGATTATTTTCCATTATAAGTTATCACAAGATCTTGAATATCCTTCGCTATGCTATAAAATAGGACTTTGTTGTTTATCTGTTTTATATGATATCTGGAATCCCAAACTCCTAATTTATCCCTTGCCATTCCTTTTTGGTGTATGTGCAGGTTAGTTGCTCAGTCCTGTCCGACTCTTTGGGACCCCATGGACTGTAGGCCACCAGGATTCTCTGCCCAGGGATGGTCCAGGCAAGAATACTAGAATGTATTGCTAGTCCCTTCTCCAGGGGATCTTTCTGAACTGGGGATCAAACTTGGGTCTCCTGCATTGCAGGTAAATTTTTTATGGTCTGAGCCACCTGAGGCTATAACTTTCTATGTCTGTGTGTCTGTTTCTGTCTCATAAATAAGTGCACTTGTATCATTTTTTTAGATTCCATATATGTGATATTATATGATATTTGTCATGCTTTATGTGACTGACTTCATTTAGTTTGATAATCTCTAGGTTCCTCCATGTTGCTGCAAATGGCATTATTCATTCTTTTTATGGCTGAGTAATATTCCAATATTTTGGATATGATAACTTTGAAAGTTGTATGTACTGCAAATTATTTATCTAATCTTTGATTTTACATTAATAATTATGTTCTTAAATGAACAGAATATGTCATACTGATTAACTACTCATATCTATGGATTTTCCTGTGGTCATGTATGGATGTGAGAGTTGGACTGTGAAGAAGGCTGAGCGCCGAAGAACTGATGCTTTTGAACTGTGGTGTTGGAGAAGACTCTTGAGAGTCCCTTGGACTGCAAGGAGATCCAACCAGTCCATTCTGAAGGAGATCAACCCTGGGATTTCTTTGGAAGGAATGATGCTAAAACTGAAGCTCGAGTACTTTGGCCACCTCACGCGAAGAGTTGACTCATTTGAAAAGACCCTGATGCTGGGAGGGATTGGGGGCAGGAGGAGAAGGGGATGACCGAGGATGAGATGGCTGGATAGCATCACGGACTCGATGGACGTGAGTCTGGGTGAACTCCGGGAGTTGGTGATGGACAGGGAGGCCTGGCGTGCTGCGATTCATGGGGTCACAAAAAGTCGGACATGACTGAGCGACTGAACTGAACTGATGAATTTTTACCAATGAAATTTTTGTATTTGGAGTAGGTATTAATTTTTGCATATAGTACTTGGGTCATGAATAACTTTCTTCTATGTCAATATTCACTTGATACCACCTTTTATTGTAAAATGATTCTTGCCAAATATAAACATTGCTATAAATCAAGTGTATATTTATGTGTTGGTGTAATTTTAGTCTATTTATTCCCCTGTACTGTTCTTTTGATTTTCTTCATGCCAGTACCACAATGTTCTAATTACCGTGTGTATCCTAATTACTTTATCATAAATGTTGATAACTGATCGAATTTGAGTAAGTCCACTAATTCTGTTTTTTACTTGTTTGCTTTTGAGAATGTCTTGTTGACATCATCTTAGCCATCTGTGTTACCATGGATAAAACCAACTTTTCACTTGATATTCAAAATCCTGATAGGTTTATGTTTCAAAATGTACTGAATTTATAGATTAAACAGTGAAACTCTCACATCTTTACAACTCTTTCAATACATGACCATAGTTATGTATTAAAGAGATGTAATTAGATCGCCTTTAATTTCTCTCAATAATGTTTTATAGTATTTTTGGTACACATCATGCCCATGTTTTTGGGTTAACTTTGGAATGTAATATGGCATTCGCAAAGTATCAGCACAAAATAACATGTAGTTTTTATTTCGCAATTTTGAAGTTGGTCTATTAGTCTCTGTGGAGTGATTCTACTGATGTGGGCTTTGCTCAGCTGATTTTACTTGGGTTCCCTTATGGCTCTGTGTATTGTTACTATTTTATGTAGGTCTATAATTACACTGGATAACAGGTCAATGATTCCTGCAACTTTAAATCCTACAGTTAAGACGCTGTGAACCCTATCCTGTGTACATCCAGCCAGCTAGTTTTCTGTGATGGACTTAGGAACTGTTTCTTTAAATTTCTCCCTAAAGAATGATTCTCAAGAAGGTATAATAATTAGACCATTTTTCACTGTGTGCACTATGATAGAGCTCATATTTTATTTTTAGCATATTGTACTTGGATATATGGTGAAGGGCCTGAATATAAGGACACCTTATATATATTAATAGTATATGTGCCTATTTGAAGATTACTTTACAATTTAATTTATTTTTACTTTCTGATATTTGTACATATTTATTAGTGAATAGATAATTTAAAAATACAAGTAGTTCAAGGGGAGTCCTGTTTTCCCATCTCCTAATCCTGCCTGAGGACATGGAGGGAATGCCATAATAATATAATCATGAATGTCAGGAGTCTCTAGATGCTAATAGTGGATGACACAGAAAGTCAGAGACAGTACTGGGATTCAGTTTAGTCCAAAGAAATGAGGTGAGGGGAGGCGGATGAATGGGGAAAAAACATGTATCTTCAATAACCCTCTGTATCCACATACACACACACGCTTGCAGTTAAAGGGAACAGTTTCATACAATAACAGTACAGTTTACTTTGATTAAAATTTCCCTGGTTGTTCAATATTTTAGAATAAGATTTGTTATCAAATATTTCAGTAACATTAAATTTTCCAATGAGATATTTTATTCTAATATGTTAATAAGGACCACTTTAGGAGCTTGTTTCTTATACACTTTAACTAAACAGGAACGGAAACTAATATTCTTTAAACTTGGCACTAAATTAAGTGCTTTTCATATCATTTTGCATTTATGTGTATGTTTGGAAAACCACAGACATCCGTTTTTCAAAATGTAAAAATTATGTAAGATATATATATACATATATATGTATGAAAATTGAGCTTTTAAATACAGCTTGGAAGAGTAAACAATACTTTAAAAATTGAAGAGTAACAAGTAACACAAGAATAACAAGTAACAAGCAACACAAGTAACACAAGATGATATCTATTCCAAATTTGAGAGCATTTATTAAAATTCTTATTAAAGAATTTGGAACTGTGACAGAGAAGAGACTTTTTAAGGCAGTGAATACCACAATGGTTGATATTTGTCATTATACATTTGTCCACAGCTTTAAAATGAACAGCCTCGAGAGTGAACCTAAGGTGAATATGGACTTTTGAGTGATAATGACGTGTCAGTGTAGGTTCATGGATTGTGGCAAAAGCATCACTATGATGTTCAGCACTGATAGTGCAGTTGTTAGGCACATGTCAGGGCAGGAAAGATATGGGATTTCTCTATGCTTTCCTCTCAGTTATGGTTGATATTTGTCATTATACATTTGTCCACAGCTTTAAAATGAACAGCCTCGAGAGTGAACCTAAGGTGAATGATGGACTTTTGAGTGATAATGACGTGTCAGTGTAGGTTCATGGATTGTGGCAAAAGCATCACTATGATGTTCAGCACTAATAGTGCAGTTGTTATGCACATGTCAGGGCAGGAAAGATATGGGATTTCTCTATGCTTTCCTCTCAGTTTTGCTATGAACCTCAAACTTCCTTAAAAATAAAGTTTACTATTAATAAAAATAAAAATTCACATTTAATTAAATGGAGAGAATGTCAAAGCTTATTTAACCTGATTTAACCCATTAACCAGCTCATGCTCTGATTGTTTTCGTGGTGACAAATACTGAAAACAAAAAAATCCAAGTATCTGTAGGAATGAAAGAAGATGTGAGAGATGGTATTAAAGGGCCAGTCTATATTTCTGAATAATAGATACAGAAATAGAATTGTTACACTAGAAAATATATGTGCTATAAGAATGGAAAAATAAATAAATTCTCTCTTAAATTACATTGGCTTTCTGATTAAGTAATATATATGAAAAAGAAAAAAAATGTTTCCACTGAAATTTAAAATAGTAACAATGTGAACAAAAGATAAAGTAGAGAAGAGAAAAAGGGAAGAAAGAGACATAAAATGAAAAGAAGTTTAGCAATTATTCTTTAATAACTAATTAAAGTGGTATCCATATTCTTATGTTCTTTTGAAAACATTATAGCTAGCCCAGTTCAGTTCAGTCGCTCAGTCGTGTCCAACTCTTTGCGACCCCATGAATCACGGCAAGCCAGGCCTCCCTGTCCATCACCAACTCCCGGAGTTCACTCAGATTTGTATCCATTGAGTCAGTGATGCCATCCAGCCATCTCATCCTCTGTTGTCCCCTTCTCCTCCTGCCCCCAACCCCTCCCAGCATCAGTCTTTTCCAATGAGTCAACTCTTCGCATCAGGGGGCCAAAGTGCTGGAGTTTCAGCTTTAACATCATTCCCTCCAAAGAAATCCCAGGGCTGATCTCCTTCAGAATGGACTGGTTGGATCTCCTTGCAGTCCAAGGGACTCTTAAAAGTCTTCTCCAACACCACAGTTCACATTTTTTCTTCATAGACATGCTGCAAGTATTTTTCAGTCATTTCATAAATTTTTTCATAAAAAGTAGCATTGCATCAAGGACCCCGTTAGTTATCATCAACCAGGAAAATTCAGAATCTCAGTCCAGACTCCCAATCTACTGAAACAGAATCTGCACTTAAAGTCCTCAAGTGGTGTGTGTGTATATTAAAGTTTGAGAAGACTACTTTAAGGCTCAGAAAGTTTTTACAAGATCATGCAGAGAGTATTTCAGTTCAGTCATTTGGTCATATCTGACTCTTAGCCACTCCATGGACTGCAGCAAGCCAAGCTTCCCTGTCCATCACCAACACCCAGGTCTTACTCAAACTCATGTGCATCGAGTCAGTGATGCCATCTAACCATCTAATCCTCTGTCATCCCCTTCTCCTTCTGCCTTCAATCTTTCCCAGCATCAGGGTCTTTTCCAGTGAGTCAATTCTTTGCATCAGGTGGCCAAAGTATTGCAGTTTCAGCTTCAGCATCAGTCCTTCCAATGAACACTCAGGACTGATTTCCTTTAGGATGGACTGGTTGGATCTCCTTGCAGTCCAAGGGACTCTCAAAAGTCTTCTCCAGCACCAGTTCAAAAGCATCAATTCTTTGCAAAGTAGAGCAGAATATTAATTTGCCATCCTTTTAACCAAGCACTACTGAGTATATCACGTTGACGTTAAATACAACAATGGACTCAAAAAGTGTGTGGGAAAAAATCAGGATTGAGTATGTGTTATATTTCTGTACATGTTCTTCCAGAAAAGAGCCTATATCAGAAGCATTCTCAGTAGAGATTATTCTGCCATTGCATTTTATAAGGAATCTTCATGATTGAAGAGAAAATTGCCTCAAAAGGTAAGTGAAAATCCATGTAATCTTGATGACCGCTTTTGTACAGCCTCCTAATAGTTAAAATTATCAATTTAAATATTAAAAAATGATGAGATAATATACCTGGAGAGCCCTCTTAGATACATGGGAAATGTGTTGGGAATGTTAAATGTAAGCACACTATGGTAGTTCCATTTTGTTTATTTCTTATTCAGTATTGACTAAACAGAGTAAAAATGAGTTTCCTGTACTCACAGAAATGGAATGCCTTCTTTAGTTTTTGGATGGAGCTATTGAATTTTTTCATTCTCTTATGTCCTTTATTAATGAGCACCTGCAGATAGTTATTATTTTGAAGAAAAACAATAATTAACCTGTATTCTATTTTGAATCATAGATGTGATACTTGAACTGTGTATCTGTGATGTGTTGCATGAAGCAATTAGATTTTTAAAAAGGTAACTGTAGAATTAATTGAGGCATAGGTACTTTTACGTGTCTCTAGTTAGACTGTATTTAGATTTTCATAGTTTAAAGGCTTTGTTATGTGAATATTATCAAAATTACATTGAATCTATATGCATATCATATGCTTTAAAAGAGACCATCTGCCTTTTACAGTGTGTTATCATAACATTTACACATAGCTCTGAAAATAACCATTTAAAATTGAAATCTTAAAACACCCATAAAAATTAATTGATTTTTTTACTGCCCTTCTGAGTTCATTGCATTATTGGTATGAATATATATTATACTGTATTATCTTTTTTCCATCTCATTACTCCTTTTTGGCACTATAAGAACAGAACATTTAAAAAATAAGAACATTGTAGAATTTAAAACTCTGTGATAGTTCACTTTTACTAAAAACAGTGACTATTTTCAAAAATAAGTTAATTTTTCTGGATCTCCATTAGTATAGCTATAAATCATTGAAAGTTATCTAAATCAGGCAAACAGCTGATACTCTTTAAGATGTTTTATAAACCAATAAAATTATTCATACAGTTTCAAATTTAATTTACATATTAATACTTTAAAATGGTAAATGCTTCTTTATTGTCAAATATATATTCAAATATACATTTTATTCCATTTTTATATTTCTTATTTTTGATACATTTAAAATATGTGAGAAGCTAAAGACTGAGCAAAATTTTAATAAGACACAATGGAAGACATGTTATTTCAGGTGATCTGTGGTTCATTACTTAGGTTCCTCTCATTTTTCAGGTGCATCGATGTAAATCTCTTAGAACACACTGACCTTTGCATTATTAAGTGAATTAAATGTCTGTTTCATTGGCTCTGGAAAGCTTAATGCTATTCCAAGACTTCTTGTCATTGCTGGGAGTTTTATCTCACAATCACTTCTGCCAATGGGTTTAGAGACTATTGTCCTAATGATGGTTGCTTTAGTATGAAACCAGTTGCCATCTATTCATTACAATTACTTTTTCCTGAGTTGCCCATTGAGCCAAGAGAATCCTTGTTACATGAAACTTAAAACTGAGTATTGGACATGTTTCTAAAAATGTTAAGTGCCATTTGACACACTTTGCCAACTATATTTTTTTATCCTGTCTTTTTTTTTCCCTATAACAGATTTTTTCGACTTAGTTTTGTTGAAATTTTAGGCTCAATGATTATTTTTTTTGGTAGGCACCTCTGTTGTACATTGCCATGTGTGTAGCAGCGTATCCTACCTTTCCCTTCTAGGAGCCAATGGTAACCCCTACCAACATATGACAACCAAAAATATCTGCTGATATTGTCAAATGTCCCTTGAGGGAATCCTCCTTCTCCTGTTGAAAACAATTGCACTAGGAAAACAAATTTTTTTAGTCTTTAATTTTCAAATACATAGAATTAAGCTTTGCCAACACCTCTTCTCTTTTCTGAAAATTCAAAATGTTAATTATTTTGCCAACATCAGTTCAGTTCAGTTCAGTCGCTCAGTCGTGTCCGATTCTTTGCGACCCCATGAATTGCAGTATGACTGGCCTCCCTGTCCATCACCAACTCCCGGAGTTCACTCAGATTCACGTCCATTGAGTCCGTGATGCCATCCAGCCATCTCATCCTTGGTCGTCCCCTTCTCCTCCTGCTCCCAATCCCTCCCAGCATCAGGGTCTTTTCCAATGAGTCAACTCTTCGCATGAGGTGGCCAAAGTTTCTATATGGAGGGTTAAGTTCATATTTTTATAAAATTGAGATAAATGATGGATGTTTATTACATATGTGTACATATATAACAGCATATTAGTGTACGGTGTGTTTATTATATCCAGTAAAAAGTTTCAGAAGAGTTTATAAAATAGTGAGATAATATCCCCAATAAATAACAATTTTAATAGATGCAATAAATTTTGAATATTCACAGGTATGTAAAATGCAGCTAGCATAGTTTTTACTTTATCTTTGAAATTTTACCATTAAAATATTTCAATCATGCAAATTAAAGGTACCCAACTGTAATATTATCTTATATGACATATTACAAGGTTTTATAAACACACTTTAGGTCAATAATAAATACATAAATACATCTTTAGAGTAAGAAAATCATTTTAAATGTAAAAACATAATCTTTAATCTTTAAGAATAATTTCTTTAAAATATTTATACAGTGAGTATATATATAGTTGCATGAATATCTTTACTATTGGGTCTGAACTACTGTATATTTATATTAAAACCCTGGCACTCTGTGATGACCTGGAGGGGCAAGATGAGGAAAGGGAGAGAGGCTCAACGAGGAGGTGATATATGTGTAATTACAGCTGATTTGTTGGAGAAGAAAATGGTAACCCACTCCAGTATTCTTGCCTAGGAAATCTCATGGACAAAATCAATCTGGTGGGCTACACTCCATGGGGTCACAAAGAGTTGGACATGACTTAGCAACTGAGCACCTGGCTGATTTGTATTGTTGTATGAAAGAAACCATCACAAAATTGTAAAGCAATTTTCCCCCAATTAAAAGACATATTAAAAAAGTGTCAAGAGAACACCTCTCTGAATCCCCAATTCAAAAAAAAAGCACCTCATATAAATCTTTTCATCTTTTTCCATGAATAGTACTTTCCAGATGAAATTTATCATGCTATATGCTAAAGTAATATGTTACTTAAAAACAACAGCCATTATTCAATGGTGGCTGGTCTGAGGAGGATTTTTAAGGAAAGTGGTTAGTCCTACCTTCTAATATATGACTTCACAATATTCTGCTATTACAGAAGGGATAAGTCATCTTCATAGAAAAAAAAAGTAGGATGATGAAGTTGAGTCAAATTACTCAGTTGATGTCTGCATTAAAATGATTATTTAGGAGTTTTTGACTGATCAATAACTGAGAAAATTTTTCTTGAAGTAACAATATGTTATTTGCAAGCAATTAAAAAGGAGGAAATCAAAATGCTACATTTTTAAATTCATATAACAGCATAGGGCTTTAGATACATATATCATTGACTTGTGCTGTGCTTGCTTAGTTCCTCAGTCATGTCTGACTCTTTGCAACCACATGGACAGTAGCCAACCAGGCTCCTCTGTCAGTGGGGATTCTCCAGGCAATAATACTGGACTGGGTTGCCATGCCCTCCTCTAGGGGATCTTCCCAACCCAGAGATCAAACCTAGGTCTCCTGCACTGCAGGCAAATTCTTTACTGTCTGAAGTACCAGGGAAGCTATCACTGACAGATTAGCAGAATCAGAAAATTCATATAATATTAGATGCAAAAAGGTATATAAACTGAAGTCTTATACTGGATGATAGATCTTTTTACTGTTAAGTAATTTAGGAAATCAATTCACAGCATTGACAGGAGACAAGAGGAAACTGAGCAGTTTCTTTGATATTTCTAGAAGTCCTAAGGAACAAGGGACTTTATTAAGTAGTAGTGAGCGGAGAAGGCAATGGCATCCCACTTCAGTACTCTTGCCTGGAAAATCCCATGGACGGAGGAGCCTGGTAGGCTGCAGTCCATGGGGTCGCACAGAGTCAGACTCGACTGAGCGACTTCACTTTCACTTTTCACTTTCATGCATTGGAGAAGGAAATGGCAACCCACTCCAGTGTTCTTGCCTGGAGAATCCCAGGGACGGGGGAGCCTGGTGGGCTGCCATCTAGGGGGTCGCACAGAGTCAGACACGACTGAAGCAACTTAGCAGCAGCAGCAGCAGTGACTATAGTGAGGTATCAAACACAATTATTTTGTATCTCTCCTCCCTTACTTTTATTATTGTTATGACTATTATCATTATTTTAATTCTCACAGCCTGGAATACTCGACTGAGCGACTTCACTTTCACTTTTCACTTTCATGCATTGGAGAAGGAAATGGCAACCCACTCCAGTGTTCTTGCCTGGAGAATCCCAGGGACGGGGGAGCCTGGTGGGCTGCCATCTAGGGGGTCGCACAGAGTCAGACACGACTGAAGCAACTTAGCAGCAGCAGCAGCAGTGACTATAGTGAGGTATCAAACACAATTATTTTGTATCTCTCCTCCCTTACTTTTATTATTGTTATGACTATTATCATTATTTTAATTCTCACAGCCTGGAATGTGTGTTTTCCAATGTTAGCACCCTAATTTTTACCTGAGGCTCTGCTTCAAGTGAAAACAATTGGGATTTACAATTAAAACAACAAGTTTTGAATATAATTTATGTAGGTGCTTTCAAACAGAACTTATATTGTACTTCTATTTGATATTCAGAAAATATGTTCAGAGGAAAAATGTGTTCAGATGTGCTATACCCTCAGCTGCTGCAAAACAATGAAATTGATAGAAGTACTGACTGTGCAAAGTTAGGACTGGTTTTCATTTGAATGTTTTCTGACTGTATACCATTTGGTGGAGAAGGCAATGGCACCCCACTCCAGTACTCTTGCCTGGAAAATCCTATGGATGGAGGAGCCTGGTAGGCTGCAGTCCATGGGGTCACTAAGTCAGACATGACTAAGTGACTTCACTTTCACATTTCTCTTTCATGCATTGGAGAAGGAAATGGCAACCCGCTCCAGTGTTCTTGCCTGGAGAATCCCAGGGACAGGGGAGCCTGGTGGGCTGCCATCTATGGGGTTGCACAGAGTTGGACACGACTGAAGTGACTTAGCAATAGCAATACCATTTGGAATGTGAGTGTGTATGCTCAGTCATGTCCAACTCTTTGTGACCCCAACAGCTGTAACCTACTAGGCTACTCTGCCATGGAATTCAATAAACAAAAAAATACTACAGTGGGGAGTACCATTTCTTCCTAAACAAATTACTTAATCTTTCCAACAGAGAAGGCAATGGCACTACACTCCAGTACTCTTGCCTGGAAAATCCCATGGATGGAGGAGCCTGGAAGGCTGCAGTCCTTGGGGTTGCTGAGGGTCGGACACGACTGAGCGACTTCACTTTCACTTTTCACTTTGATGCCTCGGAGAAGGAAATGGCAACCCACTCCAGTGTTCTTGCCTGGAAATCCCAGGGATGGGGTGCCTGGTGGGCTGCCGTCTCTGGGGTCGCACAGAGTCGGACACGACTGAAGTGACTTAGCAATAGCAATACCATTTGGGGTGTGTGTGTATATGCTCAGTCATGTCCAACTCTTTGTGACCCCATCAGCTGTAACCCACTAGGCTACTCTGCCCATGGAATTCAATAAACAAGAAAATACTACAGCAGGGAGTACCATTTCTTCCTAAACAAATTACTTACCTTTCCAAACTACAGCTTAGTCACCTGAAAAACAGATATGCTACTAATTTCCTCATTGTGCTCTTGAATACATTCTACAAACATTCAAAATTCCTTTGTTCCCATGAAATCAAGCCATTGTGAATTATATTTCTACTGAAAATATTTTCTATTTTTCTAGATTAGCAAACATATTCATGGCACAGAATACACCTTTGGATAGAAGACATTAACTCTGTGTAATTACCAAGCAGCACTTAGGTCAATGAAAAAATATTTAAATCACCAGAATGCTAAGAAAAGAATACTTATCCTTATTATGCAAATATTTAATTATGTTTTATTCTTGGACAGATTAAATCAATGAACTGTTAAAACTAAAATAAGAACATTTTCTGACCTTGACAACTTCTTTAATCACTTAAACAGAGAAAAACTACCCAACTCAGACTGAGGAAATATTAGCACATGTGTTATATTGTTTTGTTTGTGTCAGAACAATGTCTCTAACAGTGAAGTGACTATCAGAGCATTCGAAGGTAAGTTTTTTTTCTGTGCAAAGCTTATGTTTAGGACTCTTTATTCATAGCATTATTTACCTGGAGAGATATATATATACAGGAAGAATCAGAAAGCCACTCCAGTATTCTTGCCTGGAGAATCCCAGGGACAAAGGAGCCTGGTGGGTTACAGTCCATAGGGTTGCAGAGTCAGACACCACTGAAGAGCAAGCACGTGTATGTAAATATATATTTACTATAATTGGCAATATTATGTTCTATCCTATTCTATATTTTTCCTTATTTTCTAACTAGTATGTTCTACTAAATGTTGACTAGATCAAGTGATTGATGACCACATTATCTTATTCCTGCTTTAGTGGTAATTCCTTTAATGTTTTACACAATGTTTGTTTATTATAATATTTACTTATCATGATAGTATTGTGATAATCTTCTAACATGCTAGTTATCATATAAGGAAGTTAGTTTTTATTTACACTTTACTTCTTTTGCCAGAATTTTCCATGCTTCGTATACTTCTTGAGCCTCTCCTTTTTAAGCCACAGTTCCATGAATAACAGCTGATGAATATGACCCATAATGTTTCTTGGAATGGCTCAGTATCAATATTCCTCATGCAAATAGGGGTAGTTTCTTTGTAAGAGAAGGAGACCCAGGAAGAATTTTCAAATAAAATCTGTACTCTAATTAGTAATTCTAAAACTTACATTAGCCTGTTTATTCAATAAAATTTTACTGCTATTTTGGTAGTTCTTTACAACATCTCATTTTAAAATAGAAATCTCACATGGATTAATTTATAGGAAAAAAGCAGCATTAAAATTACGGTCAAAATGGACAACTTATAGTATTGGAGAAAATACTTACAAGTCTTATACCTGATAAAGATTCAATAAGTAGAATATATAAAGAACAACTCAGTGACAAAGGACAAGTCACTTGAAAAATAGGCAAAAAATTCGAATAATTATTTCTTCAAAGAATGCATACAAAGACCAATAAGTGCATGAAAATATGCTCAACAAAATTAGTCATTAGGGAAATTAAAATCAATGAGTTATCACTCATATTTACTGTGATATTTCTAATATTAATAACTGAAAAAGATGGAAAATAAGACATGTTGATGGAAATGTGAAAAAATTAAAATGCCTGTGCATTGCTGGTGGGAATATAAGATGGTATAGCTGCTGTTGAAACAATTTGATGGTTCCACAAAACACGAAGCATAGGATTACCATATGATCCAGCAGTTTGACTCCAAATTATATATCACTAAAACTGAAAATAGAGATTTAAACAGTAGTTATATTAAAATGTTTATTGCAGAACTGTTTACAGTAGCTGACAGGTTAAAAGACATTAGGTCTTCATCAACTAATGAATGGATAAAGAAAATATACTATATGTGTATTTTTCAGACATAAAAGAAATAAAGTTCTAATGTATGCTACAATATAGATAGACAGTGGGGCACACCACCTCTCCGGAACCTGAGCGTCCACTTTTGCGGTTCCGGTCGGAATTACGAACCGGCGCACGCCGACACGGCTGTGCTCGTAGCGAGAGGTGTTCGGGACATGCTGAAGTGCGCGGACTTCGCGACGGTCCCGCGGAGACAACGACATAAGAAGAAGTGGGCTTCCACAGAGCCCAAATTTCCTGCTACTCGACTGGCTCTGCAGAATTTTGACATGACCTACAGTGTGCAATTTGGAGATCTCTGGCCATCGATCCGGGTCAGTCTCCTCTCAGAGCAGAAGTATGGTGCACTGGTCAATAACTTCGCTGCTGGGGATCATGTGAGTGCTGAGCTGGAGCAGCTGAAGGCCAGGGACTTTGTGAATGAAGCTGTCTTCCAAAGGGAACCAGAGCCTGAGAATAGCCAAACTGCTGCTCCATCTCCTGCGTCCTGGGCTTACAGTCCAAATCTTCGTTGTTTTACTTTCACCAGAGGGGATGTCAGCCGTTTCCCTCCTGCCAGGCTTGGCAGCCTGGGTCTCATGGACTACTACCTGATGGATGCCACGTCCTTGCTGCCTGTCCTGGCCCTTGGCCTGCAGCCTGGGGACACCGTGCTTGACCTGTGTGCAGCCCCTGGGGGAAAGACTGGCTGTTGCCGTGCTAGTGGATGTGCCCTGCACCACAGACCGCCACTCCCTTCACGGGGAGGAGAACAACATCTTTCAGCATTCCAGGAGGAAGGAGCGGCAGATGTTGCCTGTGTTGCAGGTGCAGCTTCTTGCGGCTGGACTCCTTGCCACCAAACCAGGAGGCCACGTTGTCTATTCTACCTGCTCACTTTCACATTTACAGAATGAGTAT
>SJXQ01000393.1:0-76334 GCA_006408695.1 Aepyceros melampus
TTGTTCCATGTCCAGTTCTAACTGTTGCTTCCTGGCCTGCATACAGATTTCTCAAGAGGCAGGTCAGGTGGTCTGGTATTCCCATTTCTCTCAGAATTTTCCACAGTTTATTGTGATCCACACAGTCAAAGGCTTTGGCATAGTCAATAAAGCAGAAATAGATGTTTTTCTGGAACTCTTTTGCTTTTGCCATGATCCAGCGGATGTTGGCAATATGATCTCTGGTTCCTCTGCCTTTTCTAAAACCAGCTTGAACATCAGGAAGTTTATGGTTCACATGTTGCTGACGCCTGGCTTGGAGAATTTTGAGCATTACTTTACTAGCATGTGAGATGAGTGCAATTGTGCGGTAGTTTGAGCATTCTTTGGCATTGCCTTTCTTTGGGATTGCAATGAAAACTGACTTTTTCCAGTCCTGTGGCCACTGCTGAGTTTTGTGTCCTACTCTTTGAGACCCTATGGACTGTGTAGCCCTCCAGGCTCCTCTGGCCATGGTATTCTCCAGGCAAGAATACTGAAGTGGGTAAGCATTCCCTTCTTCAGGGGATCTTCCTGACCCAGGGGTCAAACTAGTGTCTCCTGCATTGCAGGCAGATTCTTTACTGCTGAGCCACCGGGGAAACCTTGTCTGTGTAATAGTTTATTTTAAATATGCCTGCAGATTAAGGTATTTCTTTACCTCATGGAAGTTTTCTTCTATTATATGTTAAATTATAATTGTTTACTATTTGCTTTAGTTTTCTTTTTAAGGTTTCATTTATGTCAAAGTTATATTTGGCATAATTTAAAGAGTCATCAAGTTCCCTCTAGTTTGTTGTGAAAAACAGCACTCTCCTCCACTTTACTCTATTTCTCCCTTCCAGGAATTAATTATTTTCACCTCTCTTAGCTAATTATTTTGATTGTTAGCTCCTTGTATTTAAAATATATCTTTATTGCTACTCCTAGACTTTTTACTCTTTGTCCTAATCTATTGATTTCCCACTGTGGTACAGAAAGAACTTTGCTTTCGTTTTTCCTCCAGCATCTTCCAAGTTTAATTACCCTTCCCATGTCCATCTTCTAGTATAACTATATCATAAGTTTGGTTAGATTTAATAGTCAGTATTTACATTATCATTAATAAGTAAACATCATTCACAGGGTACTTGCCTGGTGGCTCAGACGGTGAAAAATCGCCCGCAATGCAGGAGACTCGGGTTTGTTCCTAAGGTCAGGAAGAACTCCTGCAGAAGAAGAAAATGGCAACCCACTCCATTATTCTTGCCTGGGTAATCCCATGAACAGAGGAGCCTGCTGGGCCACAATCCATGGGGTTGCAAAGAGTTGGGAATGACTGAGTGACTAACACTTTCAAACACTATTCACAGATGAGCTATATGATATCATTATTTCTTTTCTCACATAAGCTTTTGGTTTTCCTAGCATTAATAATTGCCTTCTTTTTTTTTTTTTTCATTTCCTTAGCTTTTCCTTCTTACTAATTCAAACTCTTAACCACCTGTCAAGATGTTTATTCACATTAGGTTTTCTATCCATTTCATTTTCTTTCTAGGAACCTTCTGATTTACTTCAATTTGGCTTAGGTGCCATCCTGTGATTTCCTTTCACCATCATCTTAGGAATTCCCTTTGCCTTTCTCCTATATTTGAGCCTTTCTTTTCTCTAGCCCACGTCTTCTTCCTGGTTTATCCTCTCATTTTGATGGAGCATACCTCTAGTACCTTCTCCAGAACAGTACACAGAGGTAAATTTTTGGAAAATTACTATGCCTGACTTGTTTTTATTCTACTCTGACACGTGACTGATTATTTGACTAGTATGAAATTCTAAGATAGAAATTTTTTTTTTCTAGAAATTTTAAGATATTGCTCTATTATCCTCTAGCTTCCAGGTTTGTACTTGGGCAGTATAAAACCTTTTTGATTCTTTGTAAGTGAATCAGCCTCTCTCTCTCTCTTTCCTTACAGGATATTCTATTCGTCTTTAGTAATATTCTGAAAATATGTATCATTCAGTTCTGGAAATTTTCCTTAAATTATTTCATTGGCTACTTTATCATTCTGTTTTCTCCTCCTAAATTTGCTCTTCTATTTTCCATCTCTCTGTGTTAATGTTTTTTTTCTCTCCTCTCTTTCTCTTTTTGGGTTGAGTTTACTTTCTGGAGTATTTTCTCACCACTTTCTTTCAATTATTTCATGAATATTTGTTTATCATATTTTAAACTTTAAGAGCTCTTTTCTTGTTCTTTAAACATTTTAATATAATCCTGTTCTTATTTCATGGACATAATATCTCCTCAAATATTAATGATTTTTTAAAAGTTTTCTTTTCCATACATATTCTGCTTCCTCAAGTTGTCTTTTACTGTTTATTTGATTGACTTAGTCTCTTTATCTAATATTAAATATCTAGAGTCCATTTCTTTAAAACTAGGCTGGTCAGATTTTCCCAGAGAAGATACTTCAAATATCCTGTCTGGAGGGTGAAGACCTGGTCACCTGTGTTGGAGGATCCAGTTGGGAGAGAGACCTAAAGGAGCGAGTGTGCACCATACAACCATCCCCCAATCTTCTCAGCTTCAGTGCTGTACTTTGGCCTTCTGCTTTGCTGCGAATTTTCCAGAGAAGATACCCTTTGTTCTACCCTTTTCAGATATAAACCTCCAGTCTCTTTCCAGAGCTGGAGGGGACAGTCACCTGGTCACTCAGTGTCGGGGAGAGAATCAAATTACTTTTTTAAGGTATTTTGTGGGTTGTTGGGAGAAGCTAATGGACACCTAGCCAGATGCCTTCTTAAACTGGCACTCAGTGTTTTCATTTTGGAAACTTGTATTCACTGAAATGGACACATTAAAGAATTGAACTAAGATGTACTTGTTATGGAGAAGGAAATGGAAACCCGCTCCAGTGCTCTTGCCTGGAGAATCCCAGGGACGGGGAAGCCTGGTGGGCTGCCATCTCTGGGGTCGCACAGAGTCGGACACAACTGAAGTGACTTAGCAGTAGCAGTACTTGTTATAATTGACATAAAACATAAATTGAGGTTCTTGAAATAGTCAAGGAGAGCAGTATGAGAGTCCCTGTCCCATCCTTACTGAGTCACTTACTCTTTTTTTAAAAATTGTGAATATTTTATTTAGTCATTTTTGTTTACAACTGAAAGTCTGGGCATTCAAAATTAACATCCTTGCCCATGAGCTTCTTATAGACAGCAGAAAAGTTTCAACTTTGTGTTTCACATTATCTGTTGTGCTTCATCCAAATGAGCCTTTAGGAGCTGGCTGTCATCCAGTTTGACTTGGATTATCTTGCCCATAATCTCACTTGGGAAAAACCAAGTCATCCAGGATCCCATTGTGCCCAGCTGTCAAAGTGCAGCTCCTGAGGTATTTTTGCTTATTTTTTGGTACAGTTTTTTTGAGTTGGCTTAGGTAGAATTCTCCTCTGGACGCTAACGACAACATGATTCCCACTGAACTTTTTCTCCAGTTCACGTACTAACTGGACTTGGGTTTTCTGAAAAGATTTCAGTTGAGGAATGGGAACAAAGATTGTAATAACTTACTGACCACCACCAACTTTATTTTCTTGGCTCTTGTTGTATTCAGCTTCCTTAGTGGAGCCCTGAGTTCCAAGTTGATCTCAAACTCCTGGAGAGCCTGGGAGATGCCAGATTCCAACTCCTGCTTCTTGCCATTGGGCTTCACAGTCCTTAGTGCTCAGAACTGAAAGAAAGTGAAAGTGATGTCACTCAGTCGTGTCTGACTCTTTGTGACTCCATGGACTGTAGCCCACCAGGCTTCTCCATCCATGGGGTTTTCCAGGCAAGAATACAAGAGTGGGTTGCCACTTCCTTCTCCAGGGCATCTTCCCCACCCAGGGATCAAACCCAGGTCTCCTGCCTTGCAGACATATGCTTTACCCTCTGAGTCACCAGGGAAGCTCAGAACTGAACATGGCCTAATCCTTTCTAAGGAGGCCAACACTCATTTGCCTGGCCAACACCTGGCCTGAAAAGAGCATGGCATGGTTTGTTTGGTTGGTTAGTTGGTTTTGCTGGGTCTTCGTTGCTGCTTGGGCTTTTCTCTAGTTGTAGAGTGGAAGCTACTATTTGTTTCAGTACACAGTCTTATTGCAGTGACTTCTCTTGTTGCGAAGCACAGGCTCTAGGCTCTAGGCACATGGGCTTCAGTAGTTGCAGCATTCAGGCTCGATTGTTGAAATGTATCCTTGAGATCTTTTGCCATCAGTCCATAACCTCTTAGTTGGATTTTGTCTTTAGGTATGTGATCTGTGTCTAGGGAACAACAGAAAGCTATATCTCATTCACACAGGCATTCACTCTAGGACTCTGGTCTCAGAACTTCAGCTCTGATTGCCTGAGCGAACACTCAAACACTCACAGTTAGGATGTCCTCCTAGAGGTCTTATTCTGACTCTTTAGAATTATGATGCTTAGAGTGTGTGTTCCATAGATGAGTACCAACCCATTGACTGGTCCATGGTGAGAGAATAAACATTTATGCTGTATAAATTACATATAGTTTACAGAATATTTGAAACACTTTGAAAATGAAAAGGGGATATGATTCTGCACCTCCAGTTCCAATGTGTTGGGTTTTCCCACTCACCACCTATTCACTGACACTAGTTAAGTGTCCTGCAATTTTACTCTGACACTATCCCCTTGGAAATAGCATCAGATCCCACAGGTTAAGGACTCAGTCCTACAAGACTGAAACCCCTGTTTCAGATGCCAATCACAAGTTCAGGTCATCACATGTGCTTCTGACTGACTGGTTATGAATCAAAGGTTTAAGTGACCCCACTCCTTGGGTCCCATTAATTTGCTAGAGCAGATCATAGAAGTCAGAGAAACATTTTGCTTATTAGCTTATCAGTTTATTATAAAAGAATATAACTCAGGAACAGTCAGATGAAAGAGACACATAGGGCAGCATCCATGCCCTCTCTTACAGCATCACTCACTCTCACACCATTGTCTTACAGCTGGCTGTTCACCAACTTAGAACCCCAGGTTTTGAGTTTTTATGGAGGCTTCATTATATAGGCATGATTGATCGAATCATTGGCCATTGGCAATCATTCAGCTTGCACCCTCCTTCCCTGATCCCCTACCAAGAAGTGGGTAGGGAAGGGGACAGGGTGACTGAAATTTCCAATTCTCCAATCACACAATTGTTTCCTCTGACAACCAGCCTTCATCCTTAGGAATTTTCCAAAAGTCACTTCATTAATATAACTCAGATATGGTTGAAAGGGATTTATTGTGATTATCAAGACACTTCTCTTGTCTTATTTCATAGGAAATTCTAATGGTTTTAGGAGTTCTGTGCCAGAAGCAGGGATGCAGACCAAGTATATATTTCTTATTATAAATCACAGCATCATAAGGGACTACTAATAATTATGCCAGGACAACAGATATTACCTGGACTGTCAGGCAAACAGGAACATATGGTCACTTCCTCCATAGATTTCTCTGGTGGTAGAGCCCTGTGGTATGCCTTTCAAATGACCTCCTGAACCTCTCTTTTCCTGAGTGTAGTAGTAGTAGCTTAGTCGCTATCCTAATCCAAATTCCAGGCCCCATGCCCCTGATAAGATAGCCCAGCAATTATAGTTTTGCCCACCACTTCCTAAACCATTCTTGGAAATTGGCTTATAATTGGACATGCTGTCTTGCCTACTTGCCCCATTCTGAGACTTCCTTCCAGTGACTGTCTTCCCCCAAGAGGGTATTTCTGAGAGCAGGCTTCAGTCTTCAGCCATACCGCAGTGAGGAGTCATAAAATATGATTCATGGTCATGATTATTAAATAAACTGAGTGCAGCAGTGGCTTCAATTCATTAGAAACTTCAGAGTTTAAGTGCTTCTTGGCAAATATTTTCTAAATAGTCCTGGTAGATTTAACAAGAAGTCAGAGATTCAACAATGGGAAAAATCAACAGATTTTCAGCCAGCCCTCTGATAGGAGCATCTGTGAAATATCATGCATTTCTTGGGAATTATTATAGTAGTCTTCAAATGTTTTCACTAACATAATCACTAAGTTCATTTTTTAAAACTCTATATTCCTTCATATATTTTAAAGCTGACATATAAGAATTTTCATGACAAGTCCAAATAATTACAAAGGATATAATTTAGGCCATCTTATAAATACTGTCATTTAAAAATGAAACTATTTTATCACTCCTTTTAATGTATAGAATGCAGACAAACTACCATATGTTTCAATTTAGTTCAGTTCAGTTGCTCAATTAAGAATTTTCATGACAAGTCCAAATAATTACAAAGGATATAATTTAGGCCATCTTATAAATACTGTCATTTAAAAATGAAACTATTTTATCACTCCTTTTAATGTATAGAATGCAGACAAACTACCATATGTTTCAATTTAGTTCAGTTCAGTTGCTCAATCGTGTCCAATCTTTGTGACCCCATGAATCGCAGCACGCCAGGCCTCCCTGTCCATCACCAACTCCCAGAGTTCACTCAAACTCATGTCCATCGAGTCAGTGATGCCATCCAACCATCTCATCCTCGGCCATCCCCTTCTCCTCCTGCCCCCAATCCCTCCCAGCATCAGAGTCTTTTCCCAGCATCAGAGCCTACCAGGCTCCTCCATCCATGGAATTTTCCAGGCAAGAGTACTGGAGTGGGGTGCCATTGCCTTCTCCATAGGCAGGTCAATTTTAGGACACAACTCGTATGAAAATGGAAAAATCTTGAATTAATTTTCCTAAAATTGTATGTCCACATTCCCTTTGGCTTACAATTTATGTCTTCTGTTGAATTACTACACAGTGAAGATTCTTTTGTTGTTGTTGTTGTTAATATTTATTTATTTATTTGGCTGCATCCAGTCCTAATTGCAGTACACAAGATCTTTGCTGCATCATGCAGGATCTTTTGTTGTGGCACATGGACTCGAGTTGTGGCACATGAGCTCCAGAAATTGTGGAGTGCAGGCTCAGTTGCTCCGGGGCATGTGGGATCTTAATTTCCCGGCCAGGGATCAATGCCACACCCCAATCCCATGGACAGAGGAGGCTGGCAGTCTATAGAGCCTGGGGTCGCAAAGAATTGGACACAGTTCAGTTCAGTTCAGTCCCTCAGTCGTGTCCGACTCTTTGCGACCCCATGAATCGCAGCACGCCAGGCCTCCCTGTCCATCACCAACTCCCGGAGTTCACTCAGACTCATGTCCATTGAGTCCGTGATGCCATCCAGCCATCTCATCCTCGGTCGTCCCCTTCTCCTCCTGCCCCCAATCCCTCCCAGCATCAGGGTCCCTTCCAATGAGTCAACTCCTCACGTGAGGTGGCCAAAGTACTGGAGCTTCAGCTTTAGCATCATTCCTTCCAAAGAAATCCCAGGGTTGATCTCCTTCAGAATGGACTGGTTGGATCTCCTTGCAGTCCAAGGGACTCTCAAGAGTCTTCTCCAACACCACACTTCAAAAGCATCAATTCTTCTGCACTCAGCCTTCTTCACAGTCCAACTCTCACATCCATACATGACCACAGGAAAAACCATAGCCTTGACTAGACGGACCTTAGTCAGCAAAGTAATGTCTCTGCTTTTGAATATACTATCTAGGCTGGTCATAACTTTTCTTCCAAGGAGTAAGCGTCTTTTAATTTCATGGCTGCAGTCACCATCTGCAGTGATTTTGGAGCCCCAAAAAATAAAGTCTGACACTGTTTCTACTGTTTCCCCATCTATTTCCCATGAAGTGATGGGGCCAGATGCCATGATCTTCGTTTTCTGAATGTTGAGCTTTAAGCCAACTTTTTCACTCTCCTCTTTCACTTTCAACAAGAGGCTTTTTAGCTCCTCTTCACTTTCTGCCATAAGGGTGGTGTCATCTGCATATCTGAGGTTATTGATATTTCTCCCAGCAATCTTGATTCCAGCTTGTGTTTCTTCCAGTCCAGCGTTTCTCATGATGTACTCTGCATATAAGTTAAATAAGCAGGGTGACAATATACAGCCTTGACGTACTCCTTTTCCTATTTGGAACCAGTCTGTTGTTCCATGTCCAGTTCTAACTGTTGCTTCCTGACCTGCATACAGATTTCTCAAGAGGCAGGTCAGGTGGTCTGGTATTCCCATCTCTTTCAGAATTTTCCACAGTTTACTGTGATCCACACAGTCAAAGGCTTTGGCATAGTCAATAAAGCAGAAATAGATGTTTTTCTGGAACTCTCTTGCTTTTTCCATGATCCAGCGGATGTTGGCAATTTGATCTCTGGTTCCTCTGCCTTTTCTAAAACCAGCTTGAACATCAGGGAGTTCACGGTTCACATATTGCTGAAGTCTGGCTTGGAGAATTTTGAGCATTACTTTACTAGCATGTGAGATGAGTGCAATTGTGCGGTAGTTTGAGCATTCTTTGGCATTGCCTTTCTTTGGAATTGGGATGAAAACTGACCTTTTCCAGTCCTGTGGCCACTGCTGAGTTTTCCAGATTTGCTGGCAAATTGAGTGCAGCACTTTCACAGCATCATCTTTCAGGATTTGAAACAGCTCAACGGGAATTCCATCACCTCCACTAGCTTTGTTCGTAGTGATGCTTTCTAAGGCCCACTTGACTTCACATTCCAAGATGTCTGGCTCTAGATTAGTCATCACATCATCATGATTATCTGGGTCATGAAGATCTTTTTTGTACAGTTCTTCTGTGTATTCTTGCCACCTCTTCTTAATATCTTCTGCTTCTGTTAGGTCCAGACCATTTCTGTCCTTTATTGAGCCCATCTTTGCATGAAATGTTCCCTTGGTATCTCTAATTTTCTTGAAGAGATCTCTAGTCTTTCCCCTTCTGTTCTTTTCCTCTATTTCTTTGCATTGATTGCTGAAGAAGGCTTTCTTACCTTTTCTTGCTATTCTTTGGAACTCTGCATTCAGATGCTTATATCTTTCCTTTTCTCCTTTGCTTTTTGCTTCTCTTGAGAACCCCATGAACAGTATGAATTGGACACAACTGAGTGACTATCAGTTCACTTCTTTTTCTTTTTTTAAACTTATTTGTAGTTGGATGATAATTGCTTTACAATGTTGTGTTGGTTCTGCCATACACCAGTGTGAATCAGCCATTAGTATACATGTATCCCCTCCCTCTTGAACCTACCTCCCATCCCCTCCATCCTACTCCTCTAGGTTGTCAGGGAACACCAGGTTGAGCTCCCTATGTTATATAGCAACTTCTCACTGGCTATCTATTTTACATATGGTAATGTATATGTTTCAATGCTACTCTCTCCCTGCTGTGTCTACAAGACTGTTCTCTATGTCTGCGCCTCTATTCCTGCCCTGCAAATAGGTTCATCAGTACCATTTTTCCATATTCCATGCATGCATGTGTGCTCAGTTGCTTGATAGTCCAACTCTTTGCAACCCCATGGATTGTAGCCCTCTAGGCTCCTTTGTCCATGGAATTTTCCAGGCAAGAATACTGAAGTGGATTGCCATTTCCTCCACCAGCTAATTTCCATATATATGCATTTTCTCTTTCTGACTTACCTCACTCAGTTACAGGCTCTAGGTTCATCCACCTCAGTTCAACTGACTCAAATTTGTTCCTTTTTATGGCTGAGGATTATTCCATTGTATATATGTATCATAACTTCTTTATCCATTCATCTGTCAATGTACATTTAGGTTGCTTCCATGTCCTGGATATTGCAAAGAGTGCTGCAGTGAACACTGGGGTATATGTGTTTTTTGAATTATGGTTTTCTCAGGATATATGCGATTCCTGGGTCATATGGTAGTTTTATTCCTTGTTTTTTAAGAAATTTCCGTACTGTTCTCCATAGTGCCTGTATCAGCTTCCATTCCCACCAACAGTAGAAGAGGGTTCCCTTTTCTCCACACCTTGGCAGGGTTCCCTTTTCTCCACACCTTGGCAGGCAAATTATTGACTACTGAACCACTGAGGAAGTCCCTGCATAGTGAACATCCCACATTTTCCCCCTCTCCCTCTGGTCCCTAACTTTTCTGCAGTTACTTATGCTACTAAGACATTTTTCAAAAGTTAAAAAAGTAATAGGTTAAAAAGCAATAGTATTTATAGTGGAACAATTCCCGTACAAATACTTAGAAATGCTGGACAAAATATAGGAAAAAAGTCTTTAAAAATATAGGTGAGCTTGAAAGAGAGAAGTCTGCAAATAATAAGAAAGGAAGCAGGTGTTGAAATCTGAGGGGAAAGATTCCAGCGACTATTGCAAATGAATAGTGGAGGAGTTAGAGGGAACTACCTAAGTTAGGGACTTGGATTTTAAGGCATATGCAAAAATAGAGGACAGGGTTCAGAACCAGAATAGAGGACATGTCCTGGACCAGGAAAGGAAACCAGAACAGAAATCTCTCTGAGAGGCTGAAACTGCCAAAGGGTAGCACCCTCAGTGAAAGGATAGTAGAAGAAAATCTGCTCAGCAGCACAGGGAGGTAACAAGGAAATCCATATTCCTTTGCCCATACACTGGTTAAGGAAAAATGTTTTCACTGAAACATTGAAAACTCAGGCCTGCTTCTCACAGCAGTTTTGACTTTGACTTAACACTACCTTGGAAGTCCAGCAATCCCTAAGTAAAGAAATTAACATAAAAATTGACCCTGAACCAATGGAAAACCCTGAGGCAATTGCAGAAGCAAATGTAACATCCTGAAGGATGGTACTTCACCTAAGGGCACATGAGGTTCTCATAGAATAAAGCCAATCCAGGCAAAATAGAGTTTTTATAATAAAAGAGGATAAAATACACACAAAAAAATCAAACAGGAGCTTACTCAGGAGACATAAAGCAGAATTAAAGCCCTAAATTTCTGAAATATTAGACTGATAATCTAGAAAAGAATATAAAATGAGTATGCCTAAAATAATTAGACATGAAAGAAATGTTTTGAAACCCCTGCCTGTTGGCATCTGTTAGCACTGCACTGGCCTAGGTAAGCTATGTGGCCAAACCCATAGTCAGAGGAGGAGGGGACTACAGAGTTACATGGCAAAGGCTGTGAAGACAGAGAGTCCTTACTGGGGGGCATTAACGGAACACAAAATTGTGTTCATTTTTGTTTCGTTGTTGTTGTTATTTAGTCATGCCTTTGCCACCTGATGCGAAGAGCTGACTCACAGAAAAGACCGTGATGCTGGGAAGGACAGAAGGCAGGAGGAGAAGGGCACCACAGAGGATGAGATGGTTGGATGGCATCACCGACTTAATGGACATGAATTTGAGCAAGCTCCAGGAGATGATAAAGGACAAGGAGGCCTGGCGTGCTGCAACCCTTGGAGTTGCAAAGAGTCAGACATGACTGAGCGACAACCACAGCAACACAACTACAAATCGTGTCTGACTCCGCAACCCCATGGACTTTAGCCTGCCGGGCTCATCAGTCCATGGGATTCTCCAGGCAAGAATACTGGAGTGGGTTGCCATTTCCTTCTCCAGGGTATCTTGCCAACCCAGGGATGTTTATCTGTTTAATAAACTCTGTATAGTTCATTTCATCTTCAATTGTCATTCCCTCTCTTAAAGTAAAATTTCTTCTATTGTTATTTAAGAAACATATAAGAAACAAATCAGAATAGACAAACAAAATGAATGTAAAGAAACATGATAATGACCCTCACAGAGACAACCACTCGAGGAATAGTCTTCTCAATTTTTGTCTCTCTCTACCTCTGTATATGTATGCATGATTATGTCTAGATTTGTTATGGAATTATTTTAAAATTATATAATATAAAAATTAATTTAGAATGGCTATTAGGGCGCAATGAAAAGAGAATTAGGTCTCTGTGAAATATATCAAAGAATGATATATAAAATTCATCTGCACATGGAAAATCATTGTCTTCAGGCACAGACTTTTATACTATATGCAACTTTCATCTTTTGAATGAGATGCCTCTTTAGCAATTGTATCTGCTGGTTTTCACGTGGTCACTGATATTATCACATGCCTTGTGGGATGCTAAATGTTTACATTTTATGAAGTTATATGTTTATCATATATTTTCTTGAGAAATTAGAAGTATTGAATTTTTATTAAACATGCACTTTTTTTTCCTTTGAACTTATTTTTGTTAAAGATCTAATTGTGCAATCTTAAAAGTGTTACCAAACATAGCATAAATAAACAATAGTATATTATCATGCAATGAATGCCAAAACCTCTGTAACAAGCGTGTCCAGTCTACTTTCAATACATTCTATGGCAGCACTGTTCAGTCTCTATTTCCTGCACATAGTTCACATAATCTAACCTGGAATTTCCCAGGTTTCCTACTGACTGGTGGCCTAGGAGGCCTGGCACCATTGTGCGGTGTGCCAAACAATCCTCAGGGACTGGCACATCTAATACGTCCCCCACCGCCCCCCAAGGTCACACCGAGTTCACTGTCCTGGCCTGATTTTATCAGTAAGTACCCAGCATGTTGTTCTTGAAAGAAAATTCACAGCTACCTTGCCTCCGGAAAGGATTGGGAAAAGAGCTAACCAGATTATTGCTTGTTATATTCAATTTTAACCATGAGTTGCAGTGAGAATTCTTTTTGCTGCTGATGCATCACACACACTAGAGATGGCAGGAACTAAAGTGCAAAGTGTAGTGGTGGTTTCATTGCTGAGTTGGGTCTGACTCTTGCAACCCCATGGGCTGCAGCCCCCAGGCTTCTCTGTCCATGGGATTTCCCAGGCAAGAATACAGGAGTGGGTTTCCATTTCCTTCTCCAGGGATCTTCCTGACCCAGGGATTGAACCCACGTCTCCTGCATTGGCAGTAGGATTCTTTACCCCTGAACTACCAGGGAAGTCCCAAAGTATAAACTCATGAGTTTGCCAAACTCATTCTATTATATTGTAATGCAATTATTAATAATAGTATGTGGTTTTAAAAAGTGACAAATCTGAGACAAATGCCAAAATGGATTGCAGTTGGACCACTGTAAACCTGAAGTGCTGTTGTCCTGATTATAAAGCTGGTAATTAAGACAATGCATTGTGGACACAATGATAGATAAACGACCATTGGCAGAATAGTCCAATTGACCAGAGGACTAATGGAAACTCGATACAGTATTGACCCTGTGAGGAAAGAGTATTTCGTCCTGGGAAATCTGGTTATCTATGTGGAAAAAAAATAAAAGGGAGTGGACCTTTACCTTACACCAATCATAAAAATTCAATTCAGAATTGACTCAAGTGTGAAGGGCAAATGTATAAAATATTTAGAAAAAAATGAGTGGAAGAGCTTTATGACTTTGAGGTGGGAAAGATTCTTTAAATGAAACACACACAAAATAAACCTTTAGGAAACAAGATTGATAAGCTTGATGACATTAATATCGATGACTTTTGTTTATGAAAAAAAAACCTTAAAGAGAGTAAAAAGAGAAGCTACAAATTCAATTAAAATATCTGCAACTCAAGTAACAGAAGTTTAGGATCCAGAATATGTAGAGAACTTCTATGAATCAACTAGAGAAATTCAACACGATAGAAAAATGCAGAAAAAGACATGACATGATATTTAACAGGACTGCTGCTGCTAAGTCACTTCAGTCGTGTCCGACTCTTAGCGACCCCATGGACTGCAGCCTAGCAGGCTCCTCCGCCCATGGGATTTTCCAGGCAAGAGTACTGGAGTGGGGTGCCATTGCCTTCTCCAATTTAACAGGACAAAAAATATGAATTTCAATCAGTCCACAAAAAAGATGATTGATCTCATTTATAATCAGAGACATGCAATATGAAACCATAGTAAGATATTTTTTATCACAGCTATCAAATTGGTACAAAGTTAAAATGTCAGAAGCTGTCAAGTGTTGATGAAGATGTGGAGCAGTTAGAACTTTCATTCACTGTTTTTGAAACTGTACATTGGGCAAGTTTGGAGAACAGTTTGGTATTTTCTGTTAAAGATGCACAAAATAACCACTCAGTGATTCCTTCTTATGGGTATACATCCTAGAGAAAATTTTGCACGTGTGACCAGAAACAAGTGGAAAATGAACTTAAAGCATTCTTTTTAATAGCAAGCAAAATGTTTTGCAGAAACCAACACAACACTGTAAAACAATTATCCTTGAATTAAAAATAAATAAATTTTAAAATCACATTGTGAACAAAGCAATTAGAAACTTACAGATTGGAGATAAATTGTGGAATATCATGAACTGCAGTTACATGGATCAAAATTGTTGAATGTAAAACATAACTGAGTGAAAAATATTCTCCAAGAAATAAAGAACATTTTAATTTCATTTATATAAATATACACATTTCAAAAACTGCAAAATCAAGCAATATTTTTGTGATAACCTACATGTATAGAAATAGTATAAAAGCATGCCAGTGAATGACAACACCACTTTCAGAATAATAGTTACCTCTGAGGACAGAGGGCTTCTCTGGTGGCTCAGACAGTAAAGAATCTGCCTGCAATGCACGAGACCCAGATTCGATCCCTAGGTCAGGAAGATCCGCTGGCAAAGGGAATGGATACCCTCTCCAGTATTGCCCAGAAAATCCCTTGGACAGAGGAGCCTGGCAGGTTACAGTCCATGGGGTCCCAAAGAGTTGGCACAATGAGTCAGACACAACTGAGCAACTAACACTTTCACTTTCCCTTTGAGGGAAGGAAATGGATTGGGGAAGAAATTCATATTCCAACCATGTTATTACTTTATTTCTTTTTAAAAAATCTGAAACATTTTAAAAAAACTTAAACATTTATGGGAATGTGGGATGAAGCTGGTGGTGGGAATGTGAGATGAAGCTGGTGGTAAATATATGGTACTTAGTATATTATTTTCTTTTTTCTATACGATCAGTTGGCATACATAATAAATCTTTTCAGAGACAATAAAAAATGCAAAGGAGAGACACATTGATCCCCGCCTTCCTGATGGGAGCTGACTTCTCTATGTTTTCCTCCTTTGCTCAGCAGGCCTAGCCTCAATCATGACTGTGGGCGACGAGGCTTGTGCTGTGGTTCTTCCTCCCTGCAGACTGAAGCACTCACAGAAACAGGAGACTGCACTGAACCTGGCCCATGCCGATGTTCCTTGCTCTGTGTCATCCCTAAGGTTAGCCAGTAGGGCTTTGGGGCCAGAGGAAGGGACACTGGATCCCTTCACACACTCCCCTAGCCAGCTTTCTGCTATGGTTCTCATACTGAGTTTGGCACAAGAAGGCCTCTAAGATGTGTTTGTTGAATCGGCCTGAGAAATTGTCAGCACATCACTGAGCTGCTGGTAGGACGTGAAAACAGTTACACGGTGATGTGGTGTGTGCCAGCCTCTGTTGTGTTCCCTAGTTCGGTCAGCACTCTAGCTAACATTCTCTGGGAAGTCTGGCCCATTTGCACGAAGCTGACAGCAGGTATTCAAAAATTTTAGGATTTGGGCTTAATTTCAGATAAGCAGGATAATCTGGGCTCTGTGCCAATGAGAAACAGATTCTGCTGTCTTTTTCTGCCTTTTCAACATCTCAGGTTCTTATACCATCCACCCATGTACAACTTTCTTCTTTAGAAAGTCATCTGAGAAACTGGCAAAAAGCACCATCTCACTCTTTTCTATTTCTATTCTGATGTGTAATCAATGGGAACCAACTGTGATAGAAATGGAGGATTATGAATTGATAAGAGCAATCTATTTCCATTTGTTTTTGTTCCTGGGCAAAATAATGAAGGAAAATGTACCTGATGGGTAGAAGTATAATGTACATTTTCTGGGTCAGCCTTTCTATAGGGGTACTCAATTATTTCTGTGTCTTTTTTTAGAGAGGAAAAGATATGCTTTCCACATTTAAATTGATTGGACTTAGGAAAAGTTTTTATGGGAATGATTTTATAGGAACATTGAGATATAAAATAATATCAGCCCTTTTTCCTCTACCTTATTAATCTGTGAATTTAATATCTATTTTCTGCTATCCTCTTACAAAGAAAAACTATGTGTTCTCCAACTTGATAACACTATTGATAATTTTTTTCAAAAGATCACATTGCAAAAATTATACCACTCTAAAAGTAAGCCATTTTTCTTTTCCTACATTCTTACTTTCCAGTCTTATTCTATACAAAGGTATTCTTTTTACATAGTGAATCACAGCATATAGATTTGTATTTCATTTTGGGCATAACATGACTTCAAAATAAAATGGCACATGAGTCTCATGACTTTATAATCATGCTGATAATAAACTATACATATACATTCACAGAAAATAGACAGGTAAAGTTTTGTATATTTTAAAGTATCTCTATGCGTTTTATTGTATATGTGAATGTTGTGTGTGCACTCTCAGTTTTGTCCTACTCTTTGCAACCCCATGGACTGTAGCCCACCAGGCACCTCTGTTCATTGACTTGTCCAAGAAAGAATATTAGAGTGGGTTGCCATTTCCTCTTCCAGGGGATGTAAATAAATGTCACTTCCATGGAAGAAACATTTGAACTTTAAAAAAATTTATTTATGTATTTATTTATTTTTGACTGCACTGGGTCTTCATTGCTATGCAAGGGCTTTCCCTAGTTGCAGAGAACAGGTGCTACTCTTTGATGTAGGCATGGGGCCTCAGCAGTTGAGACATGTGGGCTCTAGAGTTTGGGGGCATATGGGATCTTCCCAGACCAGAGATCAAACCTGTGTCCCCTGCATTGGCAGGTGGATTTTTTTTTCTTCTTCTTTATTTAATTTCTTTAGTTTTGGCTGTGCTGGATCTTCACTGTTGCAAGTGGGCTTTCTCTAGTCGTGGTGAGTGGGGGCTACTCTCTAGCTGAGGTGTTCAGGCTTCTCATTGTGGTGGCTTCTCCTGTTGCAGAGCACAGGCCCTTAAGCAGAGCTCAGTAGTTGCGGTGCTCAAGCTCAGTTGCCCCGAGGCATGTGGAATCTTCCCCAACCAGGAATGGAATCCATGTCCCCTGCACTGGCAGGAGGGTTCTTAACCACTGAACCAGTGGGGAAGTCCGGCAGCTGGATTCTTAGTGGACCATCAGGGAAGTCCCATTTGGATTTTTTAAAGTTAGCTCTTTCAAACTAGCAGAGCTCTCAACCAAGATAGAGAAGAAATTTACTTAGGGCTTAAAACTAAACGAAGTTGAGTTACCTATTTGAGTCAAATCATGAAGTTAAAAAGTAGAATGGTGGTTACCAGGAGCTGGGAGTAGGGGAGATTGGGGAGTTACTGTTTAACAGGAGTCCTTGTAGGGGAAAAGAAAAAGGTCTGGGATGGATGGTGGTGATGTTTGTATAAAAATGTGAATGTACTTACAGCCACAGAACTTAAAAATTATTAAAATGGTAAATTTTGTTTGTGTATTTTTGCCACAAAAAAAAGTTTTAAAAGATGAAACAGTTAATTAGTAAACTAAATGTTTACTAAACTAACATTTAGTTTACTAACATTTAATGCCTCAAATTTGTTTTGAAATGTGACGATTTATAAATAATAAATACATTAATGTTAAAATGCATTGGGTTTCAGAATAGTAGGTTCAGAAACAAATGAATAAAGGAATTTTGCCTTAAAAGGAAATTAAAATGAAACTTAACAGATGTGATTTGTAGATTCATGGGAAATGAAGAAGACTTTGAAGCTGCGGGAGACCCAGAATTGTTGATTAGTTAACTCATCCAAAGTCTGTCTTAGTCCATTCAGGCTGTTATAACAAAATACCAGAGACTGGGTGACTCACAAACAGCAAATACTGATTTCTCACAGTCCTGGAGGCTGCAAGTCAGAGATCAGGGTACCAGAGTGGTTGGATGAGAACCCTGTTTTTGGTGAGTTTTCTTGTATCGTCAAATGGCAGAAGTGAGTAGGGAGCTCTGTGCATTCTCTTTCATAAGGGCACTAATCCCATTCATCAGATCTTCACTATCATGACCTAATCATCTCCCAAAGCCCTCACTTCTCGATACCAACATATTGGATGTTAGGATTTCAACACATGAATTTAGGAAGGACACAAACATCCATTCTGTAGCAAAGTCTCACACTTAGAAATGACAGAGACACGTAAAACCCAGGTAATTTTTACTACTGGAAAAAAGGATTAAGGTTTTCAATTCTCCTATGGATCTGGATTTTTAAATGTTATGTTAAGTCATATAGGATTTGAAGTTGTTTTAAAATTTATTAAATATGTATTGTTGTTGTTAATTTGCTCAGTCCTATCCGATTCTTTGTGACCCCATGGACAGCAGCGCACCAGGCCTCCCTGTCCATCACCAACACCTGGAGCTTGCTAAACTCATGTCGATTGAGTTGATGATGCCATCCAACCATCTCATCCTCTGTCACTTTGTTCTCCTCCTGCCCTCAATTTTTCCCAGCATCAGGGTCTTTTCCAATGAGTCAGCTCTTCACATTAGATGGCCAAAGTACTGGAGTTTCAGCATCAGCCCTTCCAGTGAATATTCAGGGTTGATTTCCTTTAAGATTGGTTTGATCTCCTTGCTGTCCAAGGGACTCTCAAGAGTCCCAGCACCACAGTTAGAAAGCATCAATTAGTTTCAGTTTTTCAAAGGAAATTGTTTCTCTGGTTATAAAAGTATATATGGTCTTTGTAGAAAATTTGGAAAATAAAATATATAAAGATTAAAAATCACCTATATCCCCATCCCTAATAAATACTTGTTAATATTTTGATGTACTTTTTTCTAGACTATTTCTTAAACACATAGTTGAAATTGCTATACAAAAATTCTTTGTCCTTTTTTTCATTTAGCATTACAATATATTCTTCATAAATATAATTTTACATGTCTTTAGGATATTCTGACTTATGGTTGCCTCATAATTTGCTTAAATATTCTTTTACTGTTAGACATTTAGGCCATTTCCATTTTTGTTATCAGTAATATAGTGACTTTCCTCATATAAAGGTTTTGTCTGCATTTTAAGTTATTATTTAAGAAAAAGTCCTATAAGTAGGTTTACTAGGTAAAGATTATAAATATTTTTAAGATTGTTGGTTTATATTACTGCATTGCTTTTTGAAAAGTTATTATGAATTTATACTTTCAACAGAAATATATTATCACCACTGGAGTACAAATAAGGCCTAATATTCATTAGGCTCTAGTTTTTACTGGATACTAAGGTTCTTTGGAAGTAATGATGCTAAAGCTGAAACTCCAGTACTTTGGCCACCTCATGCAAAGAGTTGACTCATTGGAAAAGACTCTGATGCTGGGAGGGATTGGGGGCAGGAGGAAAAGGGGACAACAGAGGATGAGATTGCTGGATGGCATCACCGACTCCATGGAGTGAGTTTGAGTGAAGTCCGGGAGTTGGTGATGGACAGGGAGGCCTGACATGCTGCAGTTCATGGGGTCGCAAAGAGTTGGACACGACTGAGCAACTGAACTGAACTGAACTGAAGGTCTCCCTGGACACTCACAGACAAGTCTGTGTCAGTCTCTTGCGGGGTCACTGCTCCTTTCTCCTGGGTCCTAGTATGCTCAAGGTTTGTTGGTGCCCTCCAAGAGTCTGTTTCCCCAGTCCTGTATAAGTTTGTAAGAAAAGCAAAGGAAAAAAGGGAAGATATACCCATTTGAATGCAGAGTTCCAAAGAATAGCAAGGAGAGATTAAAAAGCCTTCCTCAGTGATCAATGCAAAGAAGTAGAGGAAAACAACAGAATGGGAAAGACTAGAGATCTCTTCAAGAAAATTAGGGATACCAAGGGAACATTTCATGCAAAGATGGGCTCAATAAAGGACAGAAATGGTATGGACCTAACAGAAGCAGAAGATATTAAGAAGAGGTGGCAAGAATATACAGAAGAACTGTACAAAAAAATCTTCATGACCCAGATAATCACAACGGTGTGATCACTCACCTAGAGCCAGACATCCTGGAATGTGAAGTCAAGTGGGCCTTAGAAAACATCACTACAAACAAAGCTAGTGGAGGTGATGGAATTCCAGTTAAGCTATTTCAAATCCTAAAAGATGGTGCTGTGAAAGTGCTATACTCAGTATTCCAGCAAATTTGGAAAGCTCAGCAGTGGCCACAGGACTGGAAAAGGTCAGTTTTCATTCCAATCCCAAAGAAAGGCAATGCCAAAGAATGCTCAAACTACTGCACAATTTCACTCATCTCACAAGCTAGCAAAGTAATGCTCAAAACTCTCCAAGCCAGGCTTTAACCGTACATGAAACGTGAACTTCCAGATGTTCAAGCTGGATGTTTCTGCTAGAAAAGGCAGAGAAACCAGAAATCAAATTGCGAACATCCTTTGGATCATCAAAAAAGCAAGAAAGTTCCAGAAAAACATCTACTTCTGCTTATTGACTATGCCAAAGCCTTTGACTGTGTGGATCACAACAAACTGTGGAAAATTCTTCAAAAGATAGGAGTACCAGACCACTTGACCTGCCTTCTGAGGAATTTCTATGCAGGTCATGAAGCAACAGTTAGAACTGGACATGGAACAACACACTGGTTCCAAATATGGATAGGAGTGCATCAGGGCTGTGTATTGTCACCTTGCTTATTTAACTTATATGCAGAGTACATCATGAGAAATGCTGGGCTGGATGAACCACAAGTTAGAATCAAGATTGCTGGGAGAAATATCAATAACTTCAGATATGCAGATGACACCACCCTTATGGCAGAAAGCGAAGAAGAACTTAAGAACCTCTTGATGAAAGTGAAAGAAGAGAGTGAAAAAGTTGGCTTAAAGCTCAACATTCAGAAAACGAAGATCATGGCATCTGGTCCCATCACTTCATGCAAATAAATGGGGAAACAGTGGAAACAGTGACAGACTTTATCTTTGGGGGGCTCCAAAATCACGAGATGGTGACTGGAGCCATGAAATTAAAAGATGCTTGCTTCTTAGAAGAAAAGTTATGACCAACATAGACATACTAAGACCAACATAGCATACTAAGACCAACATAGCATACTAAGAAGCAGAGACGTTACTTTGCCAACAAAGGTCCACCTAGTCAAAGCTGTGGTTTCTCCAGTAGTCATGTATGGATGTGAGAGTTGAACTATAAAGAAAGCTAAGTGCCGAAGAATTGATGCTTTTGAACTGTGGTGTTGGAGAAGATACTTGAGAGTCCTTTGGACAGCAAAGAGATCCAACCAGTCCATCCTAAAGGAGATCAGTCCTGAATATTCATTGGAAGGACCAATGCTGAAGCTGAAACTCCAATACTCTGGTCACCTGATGTGAAGAACTGACTCATTGAAGAGACCCTGTGCTGGAAAAGATTGAAGGCGAGAGGAGAAGGGGATGACAGAGGATGAGATGGTTGGATGGCCTCACCGACTCAATGGACACAAATTTGAGTAACTCTGGGAGTTGATGGTGGATATGGAGGCCTGGTGTGCTGTGGTCCATGGGTCACAAAGAGTCGGATATGGCTGAGCGACTGAACTGAACTGAACTGAAGGTGACTCAGTGGTAAAGAATCTGCCTGCCAATATAGGTATGTGAGTTCAATCCCTGTGTATGTTCAGTGGTGTCTGACTCTTTGTGATCCCATGGGCCATAACCTCCCCAGGCTGCTCTGTCCATGGAATTTTCGAAGCAGGAATACTGGAGTGGGTTGCCATTTCCTCCTCCAGGGAATCTTCCCAACCCAAGGATCAAACCCAGGTCTCCTGTGTCTCTGCATTGGCAGGCAGATTCTTTACCAACTGCACCATAGATCACCTAGAGAAGCAAATGGTAACCCATTCCAGTATTCATTCTTGCCTGGGAAATCCCACAGATAGAGAAGATTTGTGGGTGACAGTCCATGGCTTTGTACAAGAGTTGGACATGACTTAGTGACTAAACAAACTCATTACTTAGTATGTATATTGTCACCCTGCTTATTTAACTTATATGCAGAGGACATCATGAGAAACCCTGGATTGGAAGAAACACAAGCTGGAATCAAGATTGCTGGGAGAAATATCAATAACCTCAAATATGCAGATGACATCACCTTTATGGCAGAAAGTGAAGAGGAGCTAAAAAGTCTCTTGATGAAAGTGAGAGAGGAGAGTGAAAAAGTTGGCTTGAAGCTCAACATTCAGAAAATGAAGATCATGGCATCTGGTCCCATCACGTCATGGGAAATAGATGGGGAAACAGTAGAAACAGTGTCAGACTTTATTTTTTTGGGCTCCAAAATCACTGCAGATGACTGCAGCCATGAAATTAAAAGGCGCTTACTCCTTGGAAGGAAAGTTATGACCAACCTAGATAGTATATTCAAAAGCAGAGACATTACTTTGCCGACTAAGGTTAAGGATCAAACCCAGGTCTCCTGTGTCTCTGCATTGGCAGGCAGATTCTTTACCAACTGCACCATAGATCACCTAGAGAAGCAAATGGTAACCCATTCCAGTATTCATTCTTGCCTGGGAAATCCCACAGATAGAGAAGATTTGTGGGTGACAGTCCATGGCTTTGTACAAGAGTTGGACATGACTTAGTGACTAAACAAACTCATTACTTAGTATGTATATTGTCACCCTGCTTATTTAACTTATATGCAGAGGACATCATGAGAAACCCTGGATTGGAAGAAACACAAGCTGGAATCAAGATTGCTGGGAGAAATATCAATAACCTCAAATATGCAGATGACATCACCTTTATGGCAGAAAGTGAAGAGGAGCTAAAAAGTCTCTTGATGAAAGTGAGAGAGGAGAGTGAAAAAGTTGGCTTGAAGCTCAACATTCAGAAAATGAAGATCATGGCATCTGGTCCCATCACGTCATGGGAAATAGATGGGGAAACAGTAGAAACAGTGTCAGACTTTATTTTTTTGGGCTCCAAAATCACTGCAGATGACTGCAGCCATGAAATTAAAAGGCGCTTACTCCTTGGAAGGAAAGTTATGACCAACCTAGATAGTATATTCAAAAGCAGAGACATTACTTTGCCGACTAAGGTCCATCTAGTCAAGGCTATGGTTTTTCCTGTGGTCATGTATGGATGTGAGAGTTGGACTGTGAAGAAGGCTGAGCGTTGAAGAATGGATGCTTTTGAAGTGTGGTGTTGGAGAAGACTCTTGAGAGTCCCTTGGACTGCAAGGAGATCCAACGAGTCCACTCTGAAGGAGATCAACCCTGGGATTTCTTTGGAAGGAATGATGTTAAAGCTGAAGCTCCAGTACTTTGGTCACCTCATGCAAAGAGTTACTCATTGGAAAAGACCCTGATGCTGGGAGGGATTGGGGGCAGGAGGAGAAGGGGACGACCGAGGATGAGATGGCTGGATGGCATCACGGACTCAATGGATGTCAGTCTGAGTGAACTCTGGGAGTTGGTGACGGATAGGGAGGCCTGGCGTGCTGCAATTCATGTGGTCTCAAAGAGTCGGACACGACTGAGTGACTGAACTGAACTGAACTCAACATTAAAATCTTTTATATTATTGGTGAAAAAGTGGCCTACTGTTTTAATTTCATGTATTTAATAATTAGTGATATTGAGCTCTTTTATTTTTTAATTTTCTTCATGATATTTTACATTTCTATGTTATTAAATCTACTTAATTGTACTTCATGATTCATTTTTGCTTTAAAACATTTAATTATATTAACAGCTCAGTAATAAATAAGATACATTTTACAAGTCTATAACACTCACTGCATTTATAATATTTCAGGCTTTTGCAGGAGGAACAACCAAACCAGATTCTTGTGCAAATATGTTACTTAACATAACTTTACATTCTTTACATAACTGTTCTTTTGAAGCTTAAAAAAGCTCTTTCTCAACAACCTATATTTTCATCCATATGGAATCGACTAACTATATGTAACAAACAAAATGAAGAACTATAGAGTCCTTAAAAGTCACACCATATACCTATATTTGGTGACACATGAAGATGTTAGTGACATTATTGAGCAGGAAGGAAGAACACAATGCAGCAAGTACAAAACATGCCCCTCCTGTAAAATTAAACATATATATGCACAGAAAAATGTCTGAAGTGACTACCAAAATTCTGTCAATGTGTATTTCTGGCTCATGAAACTTCAGTGGATTTTTATTATTTTCTTTGTGCTTTTCTGATCTGTTTCAATATTTTGCAATGAGCACATATCATTTTTACTAAACAACTGACATTTTTCAAAGCATGAGCAAAACTTTTTTCACATATAAAAGAACAATAATATTTGTCTATTTTTTCCTACTCTTTAATCAAATGTTTCACACATGAACAGCATTTAATATTTGTGCAATTTCCAGAAAAGTATAGATATATGTACATATATTTCAATGTATGGGTTAAATATACATACTTATCAGTGAATATATTTTACAGGAACTTTGGGACTTCTAAATACTGGATAATTCCTAATGAAAAGAACTCTTAAGTGAATTATTCTTCTAATCTGCAGACCTTCCCAATACATAAGTTTCTAGATGATGTCATACAAACCTCTTCCTGCATCTGGGACTGTTTCCAGTGGCTACATGTGGGAGCTTCCCGTTTTTGTTCTAAGTGAGTGATATTTACTGGAAATGGAGGTTCACTAACAAGATCTCAGTTCAGATAGCTTTGTGGGGACAGGAAAAAGTGATCGTGAGATGGCTTTGGCCAAAAACTTTTACTTTCTCCCTTGTCATTATCTTGTTTTGATAGGTTGACTTGATTTTGTTTTGAAATTACCTCTTGTAAAAAACCTAAGAGGCATGATATGGGCTATCTTCCTCCTTCTCCACTCCTATCAAAGTTCCCAACTTAAATTTTTCTTCCCTTTCCCCTCCTACATACCCACATACTGACTTCAACTACAGAGGAGAGGAGGAGACAGCCAAGAACCCATAGACAGCATGGCTGGACATTTTACTGCTCTCTGCTCTTAGATCTGGAAGGGACTTACGACAATATTTAGATGTGAACACAAAAGGCAAAGGATTTTTCAAGATTGTACAGCTGATTGGTAGTAGAACAAAACAGAAAACCTAGGCTTCATATCTCTTAGTTTAGGGCCCTTGAGTTAAAACTCATAAATACTGTTTACATTTTTTGGAATTGTGTATAAGAGTAACTTAAAGAGTTCCAGGTAAAAGTTCCAGGTTGTTCTTGCTGAATAACAGGACTTGGTTATAAGAACAGTTTTTTAAAATATATATAATAAAGATCAACTAAATAAAATTAAAGAAAAAAGCTCCCAAATGTACTGAGTTCTTCCATATTTGCAGTTCCCCTTGATTGTAATTTTGTAAATCAGAACTATCTACAGTGTTTTACTAAAATACTTTAAGATGAAAAATTCTCAAGACCAAATTAATCAAAAAATTAAAGATTAATATACATCATGCTATACTTGAGGAGGTAGGGAGACTGTTGCGAGTTCAGATAATGATATGATGTCATAGCTTATGAAAGGTCGGGAGTCTCATCATTTATCTATCTTACCATCAAATTGTCATTATGTGTGCTAGAATATTTGCGGGACACATTTATTAGTATCAGAAAAGCTAAAGCTCCCAATATGCTCAAGTTATTCTAAAACGTTCTGTTATGACCGTTATTTCAGTAAAGTTTGATGGCTAACATCAAGCAAAGGACAGGATGTTCATCTTGGGACCACTGCCAATGGAGGATATGAAGGAAAGAGCTTTTCCATTTTCTTTGTTTCTGATTTTCATGGCAGAGACCATTTCTTCTCCACATCAAGGGTGTGAGATGAAGAGAAGCAGCCAAATGAATGAACCTTGGCAAGGGAAGATGGAAGCCCCAGAAAGAGTGATGAAATGTGAAAAAGTCCAGAGCTGCTCCAAATGATTTCAAATTTCCAGTTCAGAGAAATAATACGTTAGAGTCTTGAGAAAAACTTTGTATGGGATCACCAAACAATTGTCAGTGACTTGTGGGCCATCATCAAGAGAGAGAGGGCAGTGGGATGTCTTAATATTTAAAAAGAAGACAGTAGCAGAAAAATAGTAGACCATTGTCTGTAACTTCAATCTCGGGCAAAATTCTAGAACCCATACTAGAGTAACAGTTTCAAGTACGAGATGAAGAAGTAATGGAATCAGAACGAATTTACTCAGAATCAGGCAAAGCTGACAACCTCCTTCCTTCTTTGACAGGGTTACCCACCCAGTAGTTTGGGAAACTCCTTGTAGAGAGAGTATTTCAACATCGGTTAGACATCTAATGAGGATTTTCATGATATTCTTCCAGACAAGATGGGGAAATATGAACTGGACTCTGGTGTTCTTTTTCTTTTTTTCTTTCTATCTTTGTCTGTACCACATGGCTTGTGGGATTTTAGTTCCCCTACCAGGGATCAAATCTAAGCCCCTGCATTGGCAGCATGGAGTCTTAACTACTGGACCACCAGGGACATCCCATGGCATTCTTGATGATAATTAGTAAACCAATAGATTATATGCAGAAGGTGCTGACTAACAAATTGATATCAAACTGCAAGGAAGCATATAATGATAAGTCCTAGGGTTGTGTCCCTCTTCCCCTCACAAATGCTTTCAGAACAAATACACAAAAAGTATGCTCATTAAATTTATAGGTGACCTGAAGTTGGAGAAACTCTGGACTGGAAGAAATACAAGCTAGAATCAAGATTGCTGGGAGAAATATCAATAACCTCAGGTATGCAGATGACACTACCCTTATGGCAGAAAGTGAAGAGGAACTAAAAAGCCTCTTGATGAAAGTGAAAGAGGAGAGTGAAAAAGTTGGCTTAAAGCTCAACATTCAGAAAACAAAGATCATGGCATCTGGTCCCATCACTTCATGGCAAATCGTTGGGGAAACAGGGGAAACAGCATAAGACTTTATTTTGGGCGGCTCCAAAATCACTGTAGATGGTGATTGTAGCCATGAAATTAAAAGACGCTTACTCCTTGGAAGGAAAGTTATGAGCAACCTAGATAGCATATTCAAAAGCAGAGACATTACTTTGCTCACTAAGGTCTGTCTAGTCAAGGCTATGGTTTTTCCTGTGGTCATGTATGGATGTGAGAGTTGGACTGTGAAGAAGGCTGAGTGCTGAAGAATTGATGCTTTTGAAGTGTGGTGTTGGAGAAGACTCTTGAGAGTCCCTTGGACTGCAAGGAGATCCAACCAGTCCATCCTACAGGAGATCAGCCCTGGGATTTCTTTGAAAGGAATGATGTAAAAGCTGAAACTCCAGTACTTTGGTCACCTCATGCGAAGAGGTGACTCTTTGGAAAAGACTCTGATGCTGGGAGGGATTGGGGGCAGGAGGAGAAGGGGATGACAGAGGATGAGGTGGCTGGAGCCATCACTGACTCGATGGTCGTGAGTCTGAGTGAACTCTGGGAGTTGGTGATGGACAGGGAGGCCTGGCGTGCTGGGATTCATGGGGTCACAAAGAGTCGGACACGACTGAGCGACTAAACTGAACTGAACTGAAGTTGGAGGTATAATGAATACTTGGATGATAGAGTCAATGACCCGAATCTAAAAGGATGCAATTTGAAAGCTATTAATATAAGGTCTGATGAACTAACTTGTATCAGTAAGAATGGGTTATACCTCTTTAGCAGAAGCTAAGAGCCTTAGCCCAATCTGAGTCAGAAGTATAAAGTGGTTGCCAAAAATAACTAAGATTTTGACTTCCCTGGTGGCTCAGAGGTTAAAGCGTCTGCCTCCAATGCAGGAGACCCGGGTTCGATCCCTGGGTCGGGAAGATCCCCTGGAGAAGGAAATGGCAACCCACTCCAGTATTCTTGCTTGGAGAATCTCATGGACTGAGGAGCCTGATGGGCTACAGTCCATGGGGTCACAAAGAGTCGGACACGACTGAGTGACCTTACTTAAGAGCCTTAGCCCAATCCGAGTCAGAAGTATAAAGTGGTTGCCAAAAATAACTAAGATTTTAGGTTGCATCTAGGATGGCAACCCACTCCAGTATTCTTGCCTGGAAAATCCCGTGGATGGAAGAGCCTGGTAGGCTGCAGTCCATGGGGTCGGGAAGAGTCGGACACGACCGAGTGACGTCACTTTCACTTAGGAGTGTGGTGGTAAAATGTAACAACTAGCACTCTGGAGGGAAAAAACACCTTGGTTTAGAGCACCTGCCAATTTCTGTAGTGTAAGTACTCCCACCATGGCCAATTTCAAACTACCAGGATGATCTCACTTCCAGTTTGGAAGACATCTGCAGCAGCACACCAGTGTGTGTGCGTGTGTGCTCAGTTGCTTCAGTCGTGTCCAACTCTTTGAGACCCTATGGATTATAGCCCACCAGGCTCCTCTGTCCACGGGATTCTCCAGGCAAGAATGCTGGAGTGGGTTGCATGCCATTCTCCAGGGGATCTTCCTGACCCACAGATTGAACCCACGTCTCTTGTGTCTCATGCATCGGTAGGTGGGTTCTTTACCACTAGTGCCACCTGGGAAGCCCAGAGCACACCAATACATGACAGTATTTCCACCACACAAATGAGCTCAATGTAAATAACCTCAAGAGAAGAGATAATAGTAACATGGAGTAAAATTATTAAGAAGTGATAAGTTTTAAGTATTTTCACTTTTGTTTATTACAACATATTTGATTTTAAGTTTATGTAATTTAACTTTTAATTATGGATGCTTATAACAACTGGCCCACAGAATTCTTAAAAATTGAGCACTCAGCTCTTGGAACTTTGTGTATCCAGGCTCCAGCCCAGGATAACAAAAAACTGAGGGAACTGGAATAAGGGAGGTGATAGCCCTGTTCTCTGCAGTTGTCAGGCTTCACCCAGATCACTTCATTCCAGAGCAGCACAAATTTACAAGTCAAACTGTTCTGAGAGGAAAGCAGAGCAGCCAGGATGGCAGGAAACCAAAGTCCTGGGTGTACAGAACAGTGGAGAGAATTAGAGCTGGAGCTAAAAAGGTCTTCATGAGGGATTAGGACAAAAGGGCCACGTGAATGCTTGTTTTCAAACATTTGAGAGGCTATTGTGTGAGGAAGGGCTGGTCCTATAATCTACAGGTGGCAGAGATACAGGGAGATGAATTTCTGCTCAGGATAAGAAAGAACTTTCAAAGCGGTCACAAGTGGAATGGGCTGAGGGTAATCCTGCAAAATGTGGGCAACAATATTTAGGAACAATGTAGAGGTGGTTCAAGCCTCAGAGGAGGGAATAGGGTCCCCTCCAAGTCTCAGTTCAGTTCAGTCGCTCAGTCGTGTCCGACTCTTTGCGACCCCATGAATCGCAGCATGCCAGGCCTCCCTGTCCATCACCAACTCCCGGAGTTCACCCAAACCCATGTGCATCGAGTTGGTGCTGCCATCCAGCCATCTCATCCTCTGTCATTCCCTTCTTCTCCTCCCCCAATCCCTCCCAGCATCAGGGTCTTTTCCAATGAGTCAACCCTTCGCATGAGGTAGCCAGAGTACTGGAGTTTCAGCTTCAGCATCATTCCTTCCAAAGAAATCCCAGGGTTGATCTCCTTCAGAATGGACTGGTTGGATCTCCTTGCAGTCCAAGGGACTCTCAAGAGTCTTCTCCAACACCACACTTCAAAGGCATCAATTCTTCAGCGCTCAGCTTTCTTCACAGTCCAACTCTCACATCCATCCATGACCACAGGAAAAACCATAACCTTAACTAGATGGACTTTGGTCGGCAAAGTCATATCTCTGCTTTTGAATATGCTATCTAGGTCAGTCATAACTTTCCTTCCAAGGAGTAAGCATCTTTTAATTTCATGGCTGCAATCACCATCTGCAGTGATTTTGAAGCCCCCCAAAATAAAATCTGATGCTGTTTCCCCTGTTTCCCCATCAATTTCCCATGAAGTGATGGGACAAGATGCCATGATCTTGGTTTTCTGAATGTTGACCTTTAAGTCAACTTTTTCACTCTCCTCTTTCACGTTCATGGAAATGCTTTTTAGTTCCTCTTCACTTTCTGCCATAAGGGTGGTGTCTGCTGCTAAGTCGGTTCAGTCGTGTCCGACTCTGTGCAACCCCATAGACAGAAGCCCACCAGGCTCCGCCATCCCTGGGATTCTCCAGGCAAGAATACTGGAGTGGGTTGCCATTTCCTTCTCCAATGCATGAAAGTGAAAAGTGAAAGGGAAGTCGCTCCATCGTGTCCGACTCTTCGCGACCCCAAGGATTGCAGCCTACCAGGCTCCTCCATCCATGGGGTTTTCCAGGCAAGAGTACTGGAGTGGGTTGCCATTGCCTTCTACGAGTTCCTAAATTTTGATGCACCACTCTTCCAAGGTAGTGCTAGTGGTAAAGAATCCATCTGCCAAAGCAGGAGATGCAAGAGGGGTGAGTTTGACCCCTGGGTTGGGAAGATCCCCTGGAGTAGGAAAAGGAAACCCACTCCAGTATTCTTGCTGGAGATTCTATGGACAGTGGAGCCTGATGGGCTACAGTCCATGGGGTCACAAAGAGTTGGACACGACTGAATCTACTGAGCATGCATGCATACAGGGTGCACTTGAAAAAAAAATTTTTTTAACCTCTTTGGTTTGTATTGAGATATAGAGGATTAACAATGTTATGATTGTTTCAGGTGAATAGCAAAAGGATTCAGCCATACATATACATCTATCCATTCTCTCCCAAACTTCCCTCCCATCCAGGCTGCCACATAAAATTGAGCAGAGTTCCCTGTGCTATACAGTAGGTCCTTGTTGGTTATCCATTTTAAATATGGCAGTGTATACATGTTAATCCCAAATTCCCTAACTGTCCCTTCTTCCTATCCTCCTCCTTGGCAACTCTAAACTTATCCTCTAAGTCTATGAGTCTCTTTCTGCTTTGTAAGTAAGTCATTTGTATCATTTTTTTTTTTAGATTCCACATATAAGGGATGTCATACAGTGTTTCTCCTTCTCTTGTCTGACTTACTTCAGTTAGTATGACAATTTCTAAGTCCTTTCATGTTGCTTCATTATTTTATTCTTTTTAATGGCTGGGTAACATTCCATTTTATATATGTACCACATCTTCTTTATCCATTCCTCTGTTGATGGACATTTAGACTGCTGTCATGTCTTGGCTATTGTAATTAGTGCTGCAATAAATATTGGGATGTATGTATCATTTCAGATATGTTTTCCCCTGGATATATGCCCAGGAGTGGGACTGCAGGGTAGCTCTACTTTTAGTTGAAAAAGTTTTTTTATTAAGGAAAAAAAATTTTAAGTAAAAAGAATCATGCAATGAAACATCACCTCACCAAGTTTCTATAATTATCAATCATGTCTAATCTTGTATCATCTATATACCTACCGCGGATCACTGAGAAACACATTCATGACTTCATCTCACTGCATCTATAATGACTTCAGTATTTATCTCTAAGAAATAAGGACTCTTTGAAAATATGCCCACAGTACTTTTATCACACTTAGAAATTAATTCTGATTCCCTAAAATCATCTAATATCCAGTCAGCATTTAAATTTTCCCAACTGTCTCATACATTTTAAAATTTGAATTTGCTCAAATCAAGATCTATTTAAGGTCCACACATTGCAATTGGTTGATGTGTTTCTTAGGTTTCTTTTAATTTGTAGGTTTTACCTTTACGTTATTTTTTCTCCCTGGCAGTTTATTTGCTGAGAATGCTGAGTCACTTGTCTTGTAGAATTTCCCAGTTTGGATTTTTCTGACTACTTTATTATGATGTGTTCAACATGCTCCTTGGTCCCCTACATTTCCTGTGATCAAATCTATGTTTGATTTTGTACAGTATTGTGTATTTCTCATTAGGAAGCAAAAAATGTCTGGCTCTCTTTTTGCTGTGTTAGCAGCCACTAATAAGTCCATTAAATATTAGGAGTTTCAAATGGTGATGTTCTATCATTCTTTCCTCATTTATTAGCTGGAATACTTCTCTAAAGAGAAATATCTCTCATCAGTTATTTGTACTCTGAAGTACAGATTATACAAGAAATATAAAGTGAATGCCCAATTATTCATTAATTTTCAAAATAATGAATTGGTTCCCTAGCATCTGCTAAATTTGACTGGTGAGATGTTTAATTTTGTTTTGAGTATCATTACGAACTCATTTTTTTAAAATGTATTTCAATCCATTTCCATTACTATTACTATTATTATTACTATTAATATTCATTTGTGCCACATTTGGCCAGTGGGAGTTTATTCAGGTTGGCTTCCGAGTCTTTTTTACATGATCCTGGTAATTTTCTTGTTTTCTAGCATAAGATTCCTTATATTCTAGTCTCAGCTCATGAATTTTCAGCCTCAGATATGGAATCAGTCATTACCTCAAGGGCCCTGATTCCTTTTAATGGGCAGTAAAATTTAGAGACAATAGTCTGGCCTCTAGCGTTCTTAGGCTACTGAGTGATCACAGTTTCTAGGCCATCTCAGTAGAAACAGTTAGGAAATACTCCTAGCCTTTAAAATAGCTATGTCATGAGTTCAAATGACATTTTCAAACAAGACTACAGGATATTTCTTTCTTTCTTTTTTTTGACTGCACTGCACTGCATATGGGAGAAGGCAATGGCACCCCACTCCAGTACTCTTGCCTAGAAAATCCAATGGATAGAGGAGCCTGGTAGGCTGCGGTCCATGGGGTCGCGAAGAGTCGGACCCGATGGAGCGACTTCCCTTTCACTTTTCACTTTCATGCATTGGAGAAGGAAATGGCAACCCACTCCAGTGTTCTTGCCTGGAGAATCCCAGGGATAGCAGAGCCTGGTGGGCTGCCGTCTATGGGGTCACACAGAGTCGGACACGACTGAAGCGACTTAGCAGCAGCAGTGCTGCATATGGGGTCTCAGTTGTCCAACCAGGGATCGAACCTGTGCCCCTTGCAGTGGAAGCACAGAGTCTTAACCACTGAATCTTCTGGGAATTCCCAGGGTGTTCCCTAATTTCACCAATGTTACATTTGTATTTTCTTTCTTATCAAAAATCCCAGTCTTCAAAGACATCAACACAAATTGCTTTATTTTACAATAGACATGCAACTGTCTTAGAAGAACTGTTCTAATACTTCCACCCATAATGTGATTACTGGAATCCATTTTTTTTGGATTACTGGAATCCATTATGTAGTCATTTTTGTTTTTAAAGTATATCATAACAAAGAAAATCAAATTAAAGTCACTTGAAATAATTTCTTTCTGTGTTGTTACGTCTCCAACTACATTTTAGTTTGTTTGTTTCATTTTGGTTTTAATATTTTTTTAAAATGATGAAAAAAATTTTAATGAAATTGTGTGAAATATTTACCAGCTTCTGAAGTCAAATCCTCAAACCAGGCATATTCAGATGACAGTGTTGTCTTCTCCAGTCCCTTCCACCTGATCCTTTTCCCCAAAAGAGATAATTTTTAAAAACAAAGAAACAAAAAGTTTTATGGTTTACTCTTTTATTTTAAAAAGAAAATCAGATATTTTTGTGTATTGACATCTCCCTTTTAGATGAAACCATGGTGTCTCATAGATTCTGTTCCTATCTTGCCTTGTCTTCTCTAACCGTATATTTGCAGAGTTGTTTCATGTAGTTCTCATCGATTTTTACAGTTGTGTTGTACTCTGTTGTGTGGATTGAACATAATGTGACTTGGATGTTAGACATTCATGAAAATAAAAATGTAAAGCCTTGTAACATTGAAAAAGACTCTGATTCTGGGAGGGATTGGGGGCAGGAGGAGAAGGGGACGACCGAGGATGAGATGGCTGGATGGCGTCACTGACTCCATGGGCATGGGTCTGGGTGAACTTCGGGAGTTGGTGATGGACAGGGAGGCCTGGCGTGCTGCGATTCATGGGGTCGCGAAGAGTCAGACATGACCGAGTGATTGAACTGAACTGAACATTGATCATGGTCAACAGAGAAGAAATGTAGGCCCCTCTCAATTTTCCCCCAGTTGCTCTCTCCCCTCTATTTGGGACCTGGCTCTGTTTGTCTAGTTCCTATACCCTTACCCCGGGGGCACCCTCTCTAGCCTTCACAAATGGCCGGTATGTCTCAATTTTCTCAGGTTTCTAAATTAGCTCTTTTTTGTCCATCCTCTTAAAACGCTGCTTCTTCTTCCTTTTTTTTTTTTTTTTAGGTGACAGTGCATGCCAAAGAGTTCATTTAAAAATAACTCCTGCTAAAGCTTTACCTCCTAATGAGTCACCTCTCTGAAGTAACCTGAGGCCCTAACTTCAAATGCACATATATCAAGGCATCGCCGGTTGCTTTATTAAGCACCATGTTTCAGTTGATAGCAGCTTAGGACTGTCTATAAAGCAAACAAAGCAATTCATAATCAAAATGTATCTTGGGACCTCACTGGGAAGAAACACGATGAAATAATTGATAAATAAGAATAATGATAAGTCATTGGTACATATGAATGCTGGGAATGGAGACTGTGGCAGCAATTTTCCTTATAGATTTTTATGACTGAATTATGATGTTTTATATTTTAATACTCCCTTTAATATTTCTGTGTGGTTATCAGAAATACAAATTTTACAAATACTCTACCCAGGAGAACCATCACTTGAACCATAATCTTTCTGGTGCAGTCTTTGCACTGAAAAAGATGCCGCACTTAAGAGGGAATGAAGGTAACAGTTTATAGATAGAAGAGAAAAAGGAACCAGATTCAAAACTATAGGCTCAGGACTTCCCTGGTGGTGTAGTGGTTAAGACTTCGCCTTTCAGTGCAGAGGGTGCAGGTTTGGGCCCTGGTCGGGGAGCTAAGATCCCACAGGCTTCTCAGCCCACAAACCAAAACATAAAACAGAAACAATATTGTAACAAATTCAATAAAGACTTTAAAAATGGTCCATATCAAAAAATCTTTAAAAAAGTAAAATCAATCAAAACAAACAAAATTGTAGGCTCAAAGGTCAAATATTGAGAAGCTGCAGTAATTATATACACACACACACACAAATACAAGCTATTTGTCACAACGAGCCACTAAAACCTAGAAACTGCCACAGAAACCCAGGGAGCAGTGGAGCACAGTCGGAAAAAGCCTGGGACGTGAGGCTCTAGAGCAATCCTGCTGAGCCGTTCAGATGTCATGTGAGAAGAAATGTCTGCAGAATGGGAAACACTTGCAGGATCAGAGCTGTTTGGCCACTGTTTCTGGGCTTCGTAGCATATCTAGATGTTGAAGGGGTGTGGGTTAGTTGCTGTTGTTTAGAAACTAAGTCATGTCTGACTCTTTGCGACATCTTAGACTACAGCCCTCCAGGCTCCTCTGTCCAAGGGATTTCTCAGGCAAGAATACTGGAGTGGGTTGCCATTTCCTTCTCCAGGGGAATCTTCCTGACCCAGGGATCAAACCCATGTCTCCTGTATTGGCAGGTGAATTCTTTACCATTGAGCCCTGATGTTCAAGCTGGTTTTAGAAAAGGCAGAGGAACCAGAGATCAAATTGCCAACATCCGCTGGATCATGGAAAAAGCAAGAGAGTTCCAGAAAAACATCTATTTCTGCTTTATTGACTATGCCAAAGCCTTTGACTGTGTGGACCACAGTAAACTGTGGAAAATTCTGAAAGAGATGGGAATACCAGACCACCTGACCTGCCTCTTGAGAAATCTGTATGCAGGTCAGGAAGCAACAGTTAGAACTGGACATGGAACAACAGACTGGTTCCAAATAGGAAAAGGAGTACGTCAAGGCTGTATATTGTCACCCTGCTTATTTAACTTATATGCAGAGTACATCATGAGAAATGCTGGACTGGAAGAAACACAAGCTGGAATCAAGATTGCTGGGAGAAATATCAATAATCTCAGATATGCAGATGACACCACCCTTATGGCAGAAAGTGAGGAGGAGCTAAAAAGCCTCTTGTTGAAAGTGAAAGAGGAGAGTGAAAAAGTTGGCTTAAAGCTCAACATTCAGAAAACGAAGATCATGGCATCTGGCCCCATCACTTCATGGGAAATAGATGGGGAAACAGTAGAAACAGTGTCAGACTTTGTTTTTTTGGGCTCCAAAATCACTGCAGATGGTGACTGCAGCCATGAAATTAAAAGGCGCTTACTCCTTGGAAGAAAAGTTATGACCAACCTAGATAGTATATTCAAAAGCAGAGACATTACTTTGCCGACTAAGGTCCATCTAGTCAAGGCTATGGTTTTTCCTGTGGTCATGTATGGATGTGAGAGTTGGACTGTGAAGAAGGCTGAACGCCGAAGAATTGATGCCTTTGAAGTGTGGTGTTGGAGAAGACTCTTGAGAGTCCCTTGGACTGCAAGGAGATCCAACCAGTCCATTCTGAGGGAGATCAACCCTAGGATTTCTTTGGAAGGAATGATGCGAAAGCTGAAGCTCCAGTACTTTGGGCACCTTATGCGAAGAGTTGACTCATTGGAAAAGACCCTGATGCTGGGAGGGATTGGGGGCAGGAGGAGAAAGGGACGACCGAGGATGAGATGGCTGGATGGCATCATGGACTCAATGGACGTGAGTCTGGGTGAACTCCGGGAGTTGGTGATGGACAGGGAGGCCTGGCGTGCTGCGATTCATGGGGTCGCAAAGAGTCGGACACGACTGAGCGACTGAACTGAACTGAACTGAGCCACCTGGAAAGCCCTGTGGGATTATTTAGTATTCAATAGTTTATCTCTCTTGAGGAAACCTCAGAATATTACCTAAATTCTAGAAAGCTCGAAATATTCTGCTTAAGGAGACTTAACATATCCAACCCTGATTTGGGGCATGATGATTTGCATTATGCAATTTATTAAAATTTATTGAAACTTTATAAAGTCAAGGAATTTACACCTAGAGTGTCTCTAAAAATTTTAGTGCTTTAGACCTCTATGTATTTATAAGTGCTATGCACTTAGCTTGGAATTCTCTTTCCCTGAATTTTCACACCCTAACAAATCCCTGCTCACTCTTTAAGACCCAACTTCATGTCCTATAGCACTAAGTATATATCTTTTGTAACAATATCTTATATTATCATTATTTGTTTCTTGCTTGTTTTCTACTGAACTGTGAGTTCTTTTGAAAGAGGAGCCTATTCTGCATACTTCAGTGCCTGGCATAAAAGACCCAATGTTTATTAAGTGATCTTAGCGACCAATGGCACCCCACTCCAGTACTCTTGCCTGGAAAATCCCATGGATGGAGGAGCCTGGTAGGCTGCAGTCCATGGGATTGCGAAGAGTCAGACATGACTGAGTGACTTCACTTTCACTTTTCACTTTCATGCACTGGAGAAGGAAATGGCAACCCACTTCAGTGTTCTTGCCTGGAGAATCCCAGGGATAGCAGAGCCTGGTGGGCTGCCGTATATGGGGTTGCACAGAGTCGGACACGACTGACGTGACTTAGCAGCAGAGACCAACAACCCAACCCCTCTCCGTGGAGAAGGAAATGGCAACTCACTCCAGTATTCTTGCCTGGAGAGTCCCATGGACAGAGGAATCTGGCAGGCTATATACAGTCCATAGGGTCACAAGAGTCGGACACAACTTAGCAACTAAACCACCACCACCACCACCACCACCACCCAACCCCTCTAAGTGCAAGAAACTGAGGCCCAAAGTGTTTCTTTAGATTCAGTAAAACAGCAAGCCTGTGCTGAATATTTACTACTTACCTAGCTCTGTGTAAGGCTAAATGTCTTTAGTGTATTTTATGTGTGATTCAGAGTGCAGTTTCCACTTATCCAGAGATCAAAAGATAAATACTGGACCTCATGTGTTCTCAAAGAAAGATTAAATTATGCTCAGAATGAATTTACATAAATTAATTTTATTATATTCTTAGTGAGTATCCCCCCAAAATACTTACCTACAGAATGTTAACTTAATTGTGAGTCTCCGTGTGCGTTTGCAATAAGTGTTGAATGCCTAACTCAATTTGGTAAACATTAAGTTAAATAGTTTCTTCCCTGAAATTTCAATACACTTAACAGTGCTTAGTTAAATCTCTGAGAAAAGCATCTAATATGAGGTGTTTCCCAGATTCCTATGATAAGTGAAACTCCCTCTGTTTTGTTGCATTTATTAACATACACCAGAAATGGTGTTCTGCAAAACCCATAGCAAGTTGGGAAATGAAGTGGTCCTTTGAAAAGGGCTCATCCACGTTTAGTGAGGACGTTCGAGAAAAATAGGAGCCAAAGGGTGGGTGGTGAATTTCTAGTGGTGGGAGGTACCTGGAAGGGGAGAAGGAAAGGTTTGGAGGAGAGGCAGTGGCCAGGAGACTGGGTCGCTATCCAGGGACTGAGAGTGGGGAGCAAGCTCGTAAGCTTGTGTCCAACTCTTTGCAACCTGTGGACTATATTGCCAGCCTGCCAGACTCCTCTGTCCATGGAATTTTCCAGGCAAGAATACTGAAGCAGGTTGCCATTTCTTCCACCAGCGGATCTTCCTGAGCCAGGGATTGAACACAGGTCTCCAGTGTCAGGTGGATTTTTAGCCACTGAGCTACCTGGGAAGCCCCAAGAGAGAAAGGGGAGAAGAACTACAAACAGACATTTGAGTGATCTTTTCACTAAGCTGTGTGAGGCACTTGGGGCTCAAGCAAACCGGCCTTGGAGCAAGAGGTAAATTGTATTTACCAAGGGAGTGAAGAACACTTCTGTGGGAACCTGCAGCTGTCTGGTGACTCCAGAGGACATGGCACCCTGCCTGCAGTTCCCCGAGGCCTGCCGCACGTCCTGGCCACAGTGCCTGTGGGCGCCGGAGAGGTAGGAAATGAAGTGGGCACAAGTAGGTGACTGGATGGCTTCATCCACTGCTGTGAAACTCATCCCCAGAGGACTCGTGGGCATCAGGCGTGCTGAATTTAACAAGCAGCTGTAGCAATGAGGAACAAAAGTAGATGGACCAAGAGCCAGGGAACCAGACCGGCTACAGAATTCGCAAGACCCAGGGCAAAATTAAAATGTAGATCCTTTGTTTCAAAATTAAAAATTTCATGATGACGTCAGCAACACCTTACAAGGACTCTCTGGAGTGTGAAGCCCTGGCAACTACATAGGTTGCCCATCCATGAGGCTGGTATTGTTTGAGTTCTCACTAGTCCTGTGGCCCCGTTTGAATGCCCTGGCTGGTGTGAGCTACGGAAACCAGGCTACACATGTGTCATATAAAGGATAGATCCTCCTCTCTCAATATACTTGTTATCATGGAAACCCTGATTACTAGTCATTCTGGCTAAGCTTGACTTTGCTCTAAGATAAATCTATGTACACATTAAGTTTCAGGAACACATGTAGTGCCAAAATCCAGGCGCATCCAAACTATTACCATATGTAGTTCTTACACCATAAACAACCTTCTTGCTTCTCATGCCAAGAAGAAAGAGAGATAAGCAGCCGCACAGCAGAAACAGATAAACTCTGACTTTGTCCTGGAGTTAAACACCAGTGTTTAGTTGGTGCTGACTTCTCTCAAAGTGAAAAACAAACTTAGGTGGAAAATCCGGGTCAACAATGGCTTTTGCTATTTTTGGAGCCAGGGGAGAAAAAGAAAGTTGTGGGAAGCGTTGGCGCAAACAACGCAGAACAGCACACCATGAGTGTGAAATAAAACAACACCCGCCAGCTCTTCTCGGTGACTAGATGGTAAGCAACCTAGTGAAGGAGAAACCACCCAGGGAGAGCTAATGCCTGCTCACGGGGGAGCCGCTGGCCTCCCAAACATTAGAAGGAAAGCATGAGTCACCTCATGCTGTAAGATTCACCTACAGACCCACAGCCGTCCTACCTCTGAGATAATTCTAAATGTCATTTGCGGGAACAGTGACTACATGAGGATTCTCTTTACAGGGAAGGTTTTGGAAGCTGAAAAAACTTCCCTTCAAGCCTCTCCACAGTCTTTCTCCTCTGTGGCCTGCTTCCACTTGCCACTCCCCCGTGTTTGTCCACAGGGAGTTCTGATTCCTCAAGGAGGACGGGCTGAGTGGGTTAAGTCCTGTAAGGCAGCGAGTGGGGAACTACGGCAGCAGAGAAGGACTTCTGGGGGGCCTGGGCCCCAGAGTGCGGTGCTCAGTTGCTCAGTCGTGTCTGACTCTTTGCCACTCCACAGACTGTAGCCCGCCAGGCTCCTCTGCCCATGGGCTTTTCCAGGCAAGAATATTGGCATGGTTGCCACTTCCTCCTCCAGGAAATCTTCCCAACCCAGGGATCAAACCTGCATCTTTTGCATTGCCAGCGAATTCTTTTCCACTGAGCCACCAAGGAAGCCCTCTGGGCCCCGGGGGTGTCACCTATAGAGATGATGGCTCCTCGGGACAGACTGAGTTGTGCGCTTTGACCAGGTGGAGCAGGGAGGCCTGGAAGGTGAGCAAGAGTGAACTATTATTGCCTCCATAATACAGATGAAAAAACTGAGGCTCAGGCAGGTAGAAGAAGTAGTTGTGCTAGGAATCAATTCTTGTTCTTGTTCTTCTAAGACTCACATCTTTTCTGCCCCATCAAACTTTATCCCTGCTTCTCAGGATGATGATATAAATCACAAATGCTCTCTGAGGGGGTGTCTTTGAGTTGTGATTTCACTTAAGAGAGAAAAGAAGAGGTGTCTACCTAAACATAATAAAAATAGGTTGATATTTATAATTTGAAACATTGAGTAAAAGAGGCAACATCCTTCAGCATAAAATAAGAGGATAAGGAGAGAAAACAGGGGGGAAAGCTAAACAACAAAGCTTGGGAAATATACTATGCTAATATCTTAAAGAGCTAGTAAATCAAAGGAAACATTCAGGGGAGGGGGGATAACTGAGATATACACAGTGAGGGCAGAAGACGGTTGATGCTCTTTGCCAAGTATCAGCATCAGTGGTGGGAAAAGGCAATGGCACCCCACTTCAGTACTCTTGCCTGGAAAATCCCATGGACGGAGGAGCCTGGTAGGCTGCAGTCCATGGGGTCGCTAAGAGTCGGACACGACTGAGGGACTTCACTTTCACTTCCCACTTCCATGCGTTGGAGAAGGAAATGGCAACCCACTCCAGTGTTCTTGCCTGGAGAATCCCAGGGACGGGGGAGCCTGGTGGGCTGCCGTCTATGAGGTAGCACAGAGTCGGACACGACTGAAGCGACTAAGCAGCAGCAGCAGCATCAGTGGTGAGAACTAAGGGATAGGGGATAGGGGTCAGAGGTCTCGAGTTCATCTGCATTTCATGGATGGGAACATTGGATCTAAGTTAGTGACCAAGCTGGAAGCTGGGGCTGAACTTTGCTCTCTCTCTCCCTGCCTCAAGTGTCCAGGGCTCTTCTCTCTACTTGATCCCACTCTGAGAAGGAAGTGAAAGGATCCTTCAGGAAGACACGGAAAACCATCTGAAAGGTTAGAGGATGTTCACATAGTGAGAAGCTGGGGCTTGGCACTTGCAATGGACATGATACCCTAAACACTGAGGGCTCCTGTGTTTAGGTGACATACATGGAAGGGGTGCTGCAAATGAAGGATTCAGGACTACAGTTTTGAAACTTTCAAAACAGAAGCATCACTTGCAACCAAGAAAATTTTATTTTTCAAATAGGCACTGAACTTTCAGTTCATGCTCTGCATGTGCCAAGTGAAAGGAGAGTTGCGGAAAGTGTGAGGCAGCACTTCCAGAGATACCTCAATGCTGTGTGCAATAGCCACAGACTCAGTGGTTTTGTGTTTAGACAGGGAACACCTAAGGGGAATGGAAGGAGAGAAGAATGGCAAAAATATTGTTTAATGTTATGATTTTAAACTTTGTCTATTAAAAAGGATGGTTAGCTACTATGTCCAGATGGAGCTATATTTGTAAACCGTACTCCAAGGTTCACAGCCTTTTACACAAAAGATTCCATTTCCTTTAAACTTAGAAAAAATTAAAATTAATACATGCAAATTGGAGGAAAAAAATCCAAGCACAACAAAAAGATTTAAAATTAAGTCTTACTCTCACCACCTTCAAGACTACTCCCCACTATTAGCAATTCATTTAGAATTTCACAAAAATATATTATAGTTATATAGAAGTTAGGGTAAACATATCACATACACATGCAACACACACATTTCTTAAAATTTATACACACGGGCCAAATCATACACACTCTGTGAAACTCTACTACCTTGATTATGTAATAGTATAATCTTAGAGATCAACATCAAACACAGCAGGATCCTGCAGTGTTTTCCCAGGGACCAACCCCTGTGCCCTCTGCTTCTTATTTGTAGAAAGGTTTTAACCTTTTTGGCCTTCCTCTTGTTCCAAAGACATATTTAACCAGAGAAATGAGAAAATGCAGAAACAAAGGTGAGCGGTTGAGCAAAACAAAATAATAATAGCTTAGCCATAAAACAAAACCAAGGACCTTTAGCTCCCCCTCAAAAACTATAGATAATATCCTGAGCCATATCCCTGACTTATTTTGCAGATCCTAAAATTCCCACCATGTAGAGGAAGTTAACTGCCTGCTGACCATCAGCATGTAGGTCCCCAGACCAGTTAGAGGGTTGATGATTGAGATTCCGTGTTATTGCACCATCAGCCAGTAAGAGAAATGGACACAAACTGATCATGCCACCCTCTGAACCCCTCCCTCACACTGTCTTTAGAAACCCTTCCTTGAAAGCTATGTAGGAATTCTGGTCTTTTGAGCACAAGGTGCCTGTTCTTGCTTGGTGCCTGCAATAAATGCTGTACATTTCTTCACCACAACCTGTGTCAATGGATTGGCTAAGCTATGCATAGCGTGTAAGGATTCAAGTTCAATTTGATGACAAACCCACCTTTTCAAAACTCCTGCAGGACTGAATGATGTACGGTTATGCCATAATTTATTTAACCAATTTACTATTGCTGGGTGTTATGTTGTTTGAAATTTTTACCTTTGCAATAGAAATGAATGCACATGGCATGTTTTTGCTCATCTAACCTAAGGTAAATATTTGGAAGTCGAATTTCTGGGTCAAGGGGTATGTATTTTTTCCCTATTATTTTTTTAATCATAATAAAGTATCCACAACATGGAATACATCATCTTAACTCTTTCAAAAAATGTTTATTTTTATTATTTATTTGGCTGTGCCGAGTCTTAGTTGTGGCATGAGGATCTTCTAGTAGTCGCTGGCAATCTCTTAGTTGTGGCGTGTAGTATCTAGCTCCCTGACCAGGGATGGAACCTGGGGCCCCCTGCATCAGAAGTATGCAGTCTTAGCCACTGAACCAGCAGGGAAGTCCCTCATCTTATCCAATTTTAAGTGTACAGTTCAATAGTATCAAGTACATTCATACTGTTGTGCAACCATCACCATCATCTATTTTCAGAACCCTTTTCATCTTGCAAAACTGAGACTATACCTGTTAAACAGCACCTTCTCGTTGCTCCCTCCCCGTAGCTCTTGGCAACCACCATTCTACTTTCTGTCTCTATGATTTTGACTATTCTAGATGTAATAGGGGTGGAATGGGTGGGTGCCTATTAGCACCAGTATTAGGGGTCCTGCTCCGCCAACAGTCAGCCTCATAGTGGCCACTGCAGCAGAAAGTGGAATGAGGGGCAGGGCTGGCAGGTGAGCTGGGGGCCCGGGGACAGGCTGAGGCTGTGTCCTGCAGAGCTCTAGAGCCCTTGCCACGGCCGCCCACTAGCTGGGCCCAGGCCTTGAAGCAACGGAACTTCTCTCCTATCCCCGCCTCTGCCACCCAATGGCAGCAGCATTTTCCATGGATCGTGGGTGGTGGAATCCTCAGCAACTGGAGTGTATGGACGCTGCCATTATGATAACAGCTTCAACCAGCTTCAGTCTCCCCATTCAAGTTTCAAAAATTAATACAGTTGAGATGGGTTGTCTACTTCTAGGAGGTGGCCAGAGGTCAGGGTGAAGTTGCAAGGCACTGGACATTGTGACTTCAGGTCCACATCTGTGGTTGGGGCTATTCTCAAAGAGGGGCAACTGTGAGCTGGGAATTAACCTGATTGGTATTTACTACAACATATATTCCCGTTGCTCCTATGGAAATGATTCTCCCCAGTTTAACTGAAAAGTCTGAGGGCCAGCTGGGTCCTGGGCACCTGACTCCCTCACTGAAGATGGCTGGGCAGGCTCTGGGGACCTGGCACTGGGGGTGCCACTAGTTGAGGTCTGTCTCCCTGGCTGGATCTGGGCACTGGCAAGATGGACCCAGCCTGGGTCCTGGATGAACACGCCTGGGCAGGGACCCCTTTTCTTAGCCACGACCTGGATCTCAGAAGGTGAAAGTTAAGCCTTGGGACTTGCTCTTTTTTGTCGGAACAGAGAATAACATTTGTTTTGGTGAGGTTTACAGGAACTTGGTAACCTTTCTATGACCTACCTCAAGAACAAAGGATCTGACACCAAGTTGCTGTTCAGTTGCTCAGTCATGTGTGACTCTGCGACCCCATGGACTGCAGCACGTCAGGCTTCTCTGTCCTTTACCATTTCCCGAAGCTTCCTCAAACTCATGTCCATTGAGTCAGTGATGCTATCCAACCATCTCTTCCTCTGTTGTCCCCTTCTCCTCCTGCCTTCAATCTTTCCCTTCATCATGGTCTTTTCTAATAAGGCAGCTCTTCACATTCAGGTGGCCAAAGTACTGGAGCTTCGGCTTCAGCAGCAACTAAATCACGCCTCTGCTTCACCTTTCCTATAAAAGTGCTCTACTGAAGGCTTTTGGGGAGTTTGGGGTTTTTGAGGCATTAGCCACTTGTCTCCATGTGTGGCCCTGCAGTAAACCTTTCTCTGCTCCAAACTCTGGTTTTTTGGTATTGTTTGGCTCACTGTGCACTGAGCACACAGACTTGCAATAGATAACTTCAGTTCAGTTCAGTTCAGTCGCTCAGTCGTGTCCGACACTTTGCGACCCCATGAATCGCAGCACGCCAGGCCTCCCTGTCCATCACCAACTCCCGGAGTTCACCCAGACTCACGTCCATTGAGTCCGTGATGCCATCCAGCCATCTCATCCTCTGTCGTCCCCTTCTCCTCCTGCCCNTTTGTGCCAGTACCATACTGTCTTGATAACTGGCTTTGTAGTAGAGCCTGAAGTCAGGCAGGTTGATTCCTCCAGTTTCATTCTTCTTTCTCAAGATTGCTTTGGCTATTCAAGGTTTTTTGTATTTCCATACAAATCTTGAAATTATGTGTGTCTTTTTTCTTTAAAAATTTATTGGCATGTAGTTGATTTGTAGTTGTGTGAGCTTCAAGTATACAGCAAAGTGATTTGCCTATACATGTATTCATTCTTTTTCAGATTCTTTTCTCGTATAGGTTATCACAGAATGTTGAGTAGAGTTCCCTGTACTACACAGTAGGTCCTTGTTGGTTATCTATCATATATTTAGTAGTGCACGTTTGTTCATCCCAGGCTCCTGATTTACCCCTCTCCCTTCACATTATTTTTTGGTTATGATAAGTTTGTTTTTGATGTCTGTAAGTCTGTTTCTGTATTGTAAATAACTTCATTTATATCTTCCTTTAGAAATTAGATTCCACATACAAATGATATTAGGTGATATTTGTCTTTCTCTGACTTACTTCGCTTTAGTATAATAATCTCCAGGTCCATTCATGTTGCTACAAATGGCATTATTTCCTTTTTCTTGCCAGCTGAGGAATTCCACTGTGCATATTATCACATCTTCTTTACCCACTCCCCCATCAGTGGATGTTTAAAGTGCTTCCATGTCTTGGTTATTGTAAATAGGGCTGCAGTGAACATTGGGTGCATGTGTCTTTTTGGATTATGGTTTTCTCTGAATATATGCCCAAGAGTGGGATTGCAGGATTATATAATAGCTCTATTTTTTTGTTTAGCTTTTTTTTTTTTTAGAACAATTTACATTCTCACAAACAATGTAGGCAGATTCCCTTTTCTTCACATCCTCTCCATCACTTATTGCTTGTGGATTTTTTGACGATGGCCATTCTGACTGTGTGAGGTGACATCTCATTGTAGCTTTGGCTTGCATTTCTCTGGGAATTAATGATGTTGAGCACCTTTTCCTGTGCTTTTTGGCCATCTCCATGTCTTCATTGAAGAAATGTTTATTTAGATCGTTTGCCCATTTTTTGATTGAGTTGTTTTTTTTTTTGACATGGAGCTGCATGAGCTGTTTATATCTTTTGGAAATTTATCCCTTGTTGGTCACTTCACTTCTGTGGGTTGTTTTTTTGTTTTGTTTATGGTTTCCTTTGCTGAGCAGATGATTTTAAGTTTAATTAGGCAGCATTTTTTTTAATTTTCATTACTCTAGGAGGTGGATCAAAAACAACATTGCTGTGATTATTGTGTGTGTGTTTGACATGTTGACAGATACTCTGAAACTGTCACATCTCTTCCCAGTTTTTGCTCGGTGGGAAATGGCATCCCAGGATGGCTTCCCTTTGCTTGTGTGAGTAAGGCTGATTGATTTTTCCCTCATTTATTGACTGCTTTGTTTCCTTTTCATTGTTCTGCCTGTTGATGTCTTCACCCACTTTTTTCTTTTAGGTTGTCATTTTCTTAGGGATTTGTATGAACTCTTTATAAATTAAGGAATTAGCCCTTTTAATATTTTATGCTGCAGATATCTGTACCCAGTTTATCTTTTTGCTTTGTACATCATACATTTTCTTGCAATCTATTATTTAATTTTTCATCACAGAAAAATCAAACATAAACGGGTAGAGAGAAGAGTATCCCATGGACTCATTACCAAGCTGCACCTCTGCCCCAAGTTATTTTGAAGCAAGTCCCAGACATCGTATCATTTCATCCACATGTGTTTCAATATGTGTCTCTGCTGCTGCTGCTGCATCACTTCAGTCGTGTCCAATTCTGTGTGACCCCGCAGACGGCAGCCCACCAGGCTCCGCCATCCCTGGGATTCTCCAGGCAAGAACACTGGAGTGGGTTGCCATTGCCTTCCTAATGCATGAAAGTGAAAAGTGAAAGTGAAGTCGCTCAGTCATGTCTGACTCTTAGCGACCCCATGGACTGCAGCCTACCAGGCTCCTCCGCCCATGGGATTTTCCAGGCAAGAGTACTGGAGTGGGTTGCCATTGCCTTCTCCTAATATATGTCTCTAAATACAAGAAAAAGCTTTAAAGTTTTATTTATTTTTGGTGTACTAGGTCTTTGTTGTGGAGCACAGACTCTTTGTTGCTGCTCCAGAATTTTCTCTAGTTGCTGCCAGCTGGGGCTACTCCAGTTGCGGTGGGCAGGCTTCTCAATGTGGTGACTTCTCTTGCTGTGGAACCTGGACTTTAGGGCGAGCAGGCTTTGGAGTTGCTGCACATGGGCTCAGTAGCTGCAGCTCTTGGGCTGCAGAGTGCAGGCTCAGTAGTTGTGGTACATGGGCTTAGTTTCCCCAAGGCATAAGGAGTCTTCCAGATTGGGGACTGAACTGTGTCCCCTGCATTGCAAGGCAGATACCAGTGTAATCAGACAAAAGGTGACCTTTTGCATCTGGCTTCTTTACTACTAGTGCTTTTAGAGTTTCATTTTAACATTTTACCTTACATCCCTTCTGGAATTTACTTTGATGAAAGAAGTGGAGTTATACAGTTTGAATTTCCCCCCTCCCCAAACTAGTCCCAACACTTAAAAATAACCTATCTTTCCTCTCGTGAATTGGAAATGTCACCATTACCATTTACTAAAACCAAGTGTATTTTAGTCTATTCTGAATTCTCTATTTTATTCCATTGGTCTCTCTACATTTTTTTCTGGAACCAAACTATTTTTAATTCTTGTAACTTCAAAATGCATTAGAATATTAATCTGACTTCCCTCTATAATACATTTCTGTTCAGATATTTTCCATTTATTCCTACAAATGAACCCAGTAACATTTTTTAATGTTTACTTTTTTTTACATTTTGACTGAGATCACATTCAGTTTGTAGATTAATTTAGCAAGAATTAATATCCTTTAATAGAGATTTTATATTCTTTTTATACAGGTTCTATTTTTGATTACATTTATTTTCAGTTATGTTGTTGGTAGTGTTGCTATTATAAATGTGATCTTTTCATACATTTTATTTTCTTACCATTTGCCAATTTTGTACAGTAATTGTAAAAAAAAAAGTAGCTGACCACTTTAATAAATTTACTTATAATTTCTCTATCAGTCAACTTTTGCTAATGACAAACCATTCCAAAACATAGTTGCTTAAAGAATCTGCCTGTCAATGCAGGAGACACGAGTTTGATCCCTAGTCTGGGAAGATGTCACACACCACGGGGCAACTAAGGCCACGCACCACCACTGTTGAGCCTGTGTGCTACAGCCCATGCTCGGCAACAAGAGAAGCCACTGCAATGAGAAGCCTGTGTACTGCAGCTAGAGAAAAGCTTGAGCAGCAACGAAGATCCAGCACCGCCAAAATTAAATGAATAAATATATTTTTAAAAAATCTAGCTATTCATAAGACAGTAAGACTTTGTGGTTTATGTTTTGATTTGTTTTGTTAGTTTAATAAAGACTCAATTTTGCTAAATGGTATTTCAGCATCTACTGAGATGATTATATTGCTTTTCTCCTTTGATTTAATATAGTAAGTAGCATATTGATAAAAATCCTAATAATGAATCATATTTTCATTTCTGGCATGAGTCTCATTTGACTGAAGTGTGATTTTTGTTACAGCTGGTAGAAAAATCGTGTGTCTATGAATCTGCCTGGGGTTTCTCAGGTGGCTCAGTAGTAAAGTATATGCCTGTCAATGCAGCCGCAGGAGATGCAGGAGATGGGTTGAGAAGATCCCCTGGAGGAGGAAATGGCTGCCAACTCCAGTATTCTTGCTGGGATAATCTTATGGACAGAGGAGCCTGGCAGGCTGTAGTCCACAGGGTTGCAAAAGTTAAACACGACTGAGCAGGAGCAGGAGCATGGATCTGCCTAAACTGGACATTTCATATAAACGGAATTGTACCATACAGTCATATCTCATTTTACTGTGCCTCACAAGATATTGCATGTGTGCCTATTTTTTTTTTATTTTAAAATATTGAAGGTCTGTGCCAACCCTGCATTGAACAAGTCTATTGATGTCATCTTTCCAACAGCAGTATTTCCTAATTAATGTTTTTTAAATGTTTAATTGCTTTTTTAGACATAATGCAATTTCACACTTATTAGACTACAGTGCAGTAAACATAATTTTATATGCACTGGGAAATAAAAAAATTTCTGTGACTTGCTTCATTGTGGTGGTCTGCAACCAAACCTGCAGTATCTCCAGGTATGCCTGTGTGTGGCCTTTTGTGTACAGCTTCTTTCAATAAGCATGTTTTCAAGATTTCTCTACGTTGTATCATGTATCAGTACACCATTCCGTTTTTATGGCTGAATAATTGCCCACTATATGGCTATACCACACATAAATGCTTTTGTAGCATCTACCAAGTTCATGCTCAAATCATCCTTCTTTATTTTGTTTTTCTAGTGAATTGCATTCTTGATATCGCAATGTTGAAATATCCTTTCAATTCTGGGTCACAGTAATTATTCTTTTAATGAATTGCAAGATTCAATTTGCCAGTATTTTGTTTAGAATCTTGGTATTTTTTATAAATGAGTTTATATTTTAAATTTCTTCTGCTTTTTAATTTAGTTCTGGTAAAAGAGTTTCTCTAGCACAGGAAGAATTGGATAAGATGGGAAATACTTGTTCTTAAAAGTTTAATAGAATCTAGTCATAGAATCACAGGATCTGGTTTCTTTTAGAAAGTCAGTCTTTGGCTACCATTTCAGTTTCTTCTATGGGTATTGGTTTATTCAATTTAATAGTATTTTTTATACGACTATACCACTTGGAGAAGGAAATGGCAACCCACTCCAGTGTTCTTGCCTGGAGAATCCCAGGGACTGGTGGGCTGCCATCTATGGGGTTGCACAGAGTCGGACACGACTGAAGCGACTTAGCAGCAGTAGCAGCATACCACTAAGTCATATAAGGGATTTCCTGGTGGCTCAGACAGTTAAAGCATTTGCCTACAGTGCGGGAGACTTGGGTTTGATCCCTGGGTTGGGAAGATCCCCTGGAGAAGGAAATGGCAACCCACTCCAGTACTCTTGCCTGGAAAATTCCATGGACTGAGGAGCCTGGTGGGCTATAGTCCACGAGGTCACAAAGAGTTGGACACAACTGAGTGACTTCACTTCACATACCACTAAGTAGTCAAGATGGATGTGAGAGCTGGACTATAAAGAAAGCTGAGCATCGAAGAATTGATGCTTTTGAACTGTGGTATTGGAGAAGACTCTTGAGAGTCCCTTGGACTGCAAGGAGATCCATTCAGTCCATCCTAAAGGAGATCAGGCCTGGGTGTTCATTAGAAGGACTGATGTGGAAGCTGAAACTTCAGACTCTGATGCTAGAAAAGGTTGAGGGCAGGAGGAGAAGGGGACAACAGAGGAGAAGATGGTTGGATGGCATCACCGACCAGTGGACATGGATTTGGGTAGACTCAGGGAGTTGGTGATGGACAGGGAGGTCTGGCATGCTGCGGTTCATGGGGTAGCAAAGAGTCAAACACGATTGAGTGACTGAACTAAACTAAAACCACTAAGTATACCAATAAAATAATAGTATTTTGTTGTATGAATTTGTTTAATCATTCTTCTATTGATGGACTTTGAGGGAGTTTACAGTTGGAGATGATTACAAATAGAGCTGCTATGAACTTTAAAAGATATGTTATTGGATATGTCTTTTTTTAAGTGTGTGCACGTATTTTTGTTGGGTATATTCTTATATATGGCACTGATGGGTAAAAAGTTATATGTACCATCAACTTTATTAAATACTATAAAATTTTCCAAAATGTTGTAGTAATCTGCACTCCTTCAGGACCATATAAAAGTATCTGTTACCCACATCCTTATCAACACTTGGTAGTGTTGGTCTTTTAATTTTAGCCATTCTAGTGGGTATAAAATGATGTCTGGTTATAGTTTTTATTTGCATTTCCCTGATTATTAGTGATTTTAAGTATCTTTTCATACGTCTTTGAACATTTGATATCCTTTTTTCCTCTTTTCCCCCAGAAGCATCTGTTCAAGTGCTCCCATTTTTCCTTTGTGTTGACTATCATTTTCTTACTGGTTTGTAGGCTTTCTTTGTGTATTTCATACATGAACTCTTTGTAGGTTATAGGTGTTACAAATATTTTCTCCATTTTCTGTATCTTTTAGTTAAGAGGAGTCTTAATACTAATGTCAAATGAATCTCAAATTTATCAGTCTTTTTCTTTACAATCAGTTCTTTTTGTCTCCTATCTTAAGAGTCTTGACAGGGACTTCCCTGGTGGCTCAGTGGATAAGAATCTGCCTGCCAATCCTGGGGACATGGGTTCAATCCCCGGTCCAGGAAGATTCTACATGCTGTGGAGCAATTAAGCTCACGTGCCACAACCACTGAACCTGTGCGCTAGAGCCCAGGAGCCACAGTTACTGAGCCCACGTGCTGCAACCACTGAAGCCTGTGCGCCTGGAGCCTGTGCTCTGCAACAAGAGAAGGCACTTCAAGGAGAAGCCTGTGCTCTGCAACAAGAGAAGGCACTTCAAGGAGAAGCCTGCGCACTGCAAGGAAGCATAGCCCCTGCTCGCCGCAACTAGAGAAAACCCACGCAAAGCAACAAAGACGCAGCACAGCCAAAAATGAATAAACAAAAAATTTAAAAGCCTTTCCTAACCTTTAGTGAGGCTTTAAATTGTAATGTATTTAATACTCAAGTGATCATTTTCTTTATGATTAGTGCTTAAATAATCTTTCCTTGTCTTGCAGTCATGAAGTTCTTCCTCTAGAAGCTTTATTTAGCCTTTTATATTTTAGTCTATGATACATCTAAAATGAATTTTTATATATAATGTGAGGTAAGGGTCAAGTTTCTCCCCATAATTTATTCAATTCTCCTAGGGCTGTTTATTGAAAAGATTATCTTTTCTTTAATGCTTTGCAGTGTCTCTTTTGTCATAAATAAAATATCTACATATTCATTGATCTCCTTATGGATTCATACTTTATTTCATTGATCAGTATGCCTATATTTGTGCCAAAATAATTTCTAATAGATGTAAACATATAACAGAGGAAGTTCTCCCACTTTCTTTTCTTCAAGATTTTGTGAGTTATTCTAGGCCCTTTGTATTTCCATATTATCAAGTTTCAGAAAAATAAATTGGTTAGATTTTTTTGGCTACCAAATTTTTTTAAAACCCTCTGTTTATCTTCTGAAAAATCATTTGAATATTATTTCTTAGGTTCATGGATTACTCATCAGAAAACATACATCATGTGCCTATCTTTGGTAAAGTAACTGACTGGGCATAAAAATATTTCTGATATGAGCTGAATCACTAATCTTCACAAAATATGTTTCCTGAGGAAACTGCCTTCTTATGAGGGCCCATCCCTGCAGAAGCAGCTTAAATCCCTTTCTCTCAATAAGCCCAGGAATAATTGTCCTCTCCTTCCAGTCTTCAGAGGATAACATAAATAGCTGCAGAACTAGAAATATTGAAAATGAATAAAAGAAAGTGAAGTCGCTCAGTTGTGTCCGACTCTTTGCGACTCCACGGACTGTAGCCCACCAGGCTTCTCCGTCCAGGGGGTTTTCCAGGCAAGAATACTGGAGTGGGTTGCCATTGCCTTCTCCAGGTGATCTTCTGCACCCAGAGATTGAACCCAGGTCTCCCGCCTTGCAGGCAGATGCCCTACCCTCTGAGCCACCAGGGAAGCTCTCGTGAATAAAAGGACACAAGTTATTTTCAAGATAAGAGTTTACAAGCACAGCCGTAGCTGCAAAGTTCTTATTCAAAGTCTGACAGTTCTCAGTCCTTATTTACTTAGGTTCTCAATTCTTTCCTCCATTTCCTCATTTCACCCTATTCTTCCATTTTTGCCTCCAGTATTTTCTTCAACTCAAGACTTTTCTCTTTAATAGCCTTCATTGCTTGCCCTCCAGCTCTCTCCAGGAGCACAAAGGCTGTCTTCTAAATAGTAAAGGCATGCCTGATTTCTCAAGATTATCTCCCCAAGTCAGTGAACAAAAGTCTAAAAGCTGTTGTGTTTATTTGAGAGTACATAGCTGGGAAGCAGGTCCCCAGAAAGCTAAATGACAACTTTGCTAATTTCACAGTTCTGAGTCCCATTTTAAACAGGAGTAAAAAACTGTCTGAAGTTCAAGGGCAGAGCTGGAATTACAGTTCAAAGATTTGGAGGGGGGTGTCTATTATGCTATTAACTAATCACTTGGTTTTCATATGTGTGCTAAGTCACTTCAGTCGTGTCCAGCTCTTTGCCACTGTATGGACCATAGCCTGCCAGGCTGCTCTGTCCGTGGGATTTCCTAGGCAAGAATACTGGAGGGCATTGCCATGCCCTCCTCCAGGGGATCTTCCCAAGCCAGGGATCAAACCCCCCATCTCCTGTGGTTTCTGCTTTGCAGGCAGATTCTTTACTGCTGAGCCACTCGGGAAGCTCTCACTTGGTTTATAATGGTATCACAAATCATGCTGCAGTCTAGGTGAGTGTGTAAAGGAAGCACCAACCACAGTGTTAACCATTTACTTCTTTATGAGGTTTTGTTTTTTTATTAAACTAAGGCTTCTTTCTGTTATCAATCTTGAAAAGAACAGAAAACCGTAGAGAATTTAAAAACCAGCCATAATCTTACCATTCAGAGTAGCACCCTTATTATTTTGGCATATACTTCCAAGCTTTCTTAATGCATAGCTGATATGATACATAATTTTATTTTCTGCCTAACATTACATAAAAAGCAGGTTTCCATGTCTTTATATTCTTAGTGTTAATAAATGACTGAAATATTCCTTTAATTTCAAGGAAATGAACAGTTTCCCTTTTATTATAACTTCTTTCCAATTTCATCACAATTGTAAATAACATTGAAGTGAAAAACCTCATATAAGACTTTTTCAATTTTGATTTATTTCCGTAGGCAAAACATGTATCTGATAAAGAATTTATAATCCAGAATTTCGGGGGACTTGCCACACAACTTGCAGAACCTTCGTTCCCTGACCAGGGATTGAACCCAGACAATGGCAATGAAATCAACAAATCTTAACCGCTGGACTGCCAGGGAATTTCCTACCCAGAGTATTCAATGAACTCTTACAAATCAACAATTAAAAAAACAAACAATCCATTTTTTAAAAATTGAAGAGTGGTTGATATAAATATTATATGTTCCAGGTCTACAATATTCATACTTTTTAAAGGTTATATTCCATTTATAGTATTGAAAACATTGGCTATATTCCAAGTTGTACAACATGATGCTTATAGCTTACTTTGTACCTAGTATTTTGTACCTGATTCCCTGCCCTGATATTGCCCCTCCCTCCTTTCCTCTCCCTACTATAACCACTAATTTATTCTCTATGTCTGTGAGTCTGCCTCTCTTTTGTTATATTCACTAGTTTGTTGTATTTTTTAGATTCTGCATATACATGACATCGTACAGATTTGTCATTTTCTGTCTGACTTATTTCACTTAGTATAAAACCCTCCACATCCATCCATGTTGCTATAAATGGCAAAATTTCATTTTTAATGACTGAGTAGTATTCCATTGTGTGTGTATGTAGACAATTAAAGGAATAAAAAAGATATACCACATCTTTTTTATTCCTTTAATTGTCAACGAACATTTAGATTTCTTCCATATCTTGGCAATTATAGATAATGCTGCTATGAACATTGGGGTGCATGTATCTTTTTTGAGTTAGTGTTTTTGTTTTTTTCAGATATATACCCAGGAATGGAATTGCCAGGTCATGTAGTAATTCTATTTCTATTTTTAACTTTTTTGAAAAACCTTCATACTGTTTTCCACAGTGGCTACACCAATTTCCATTCTCACCAATAGTGTATAAGGACTCCCTTTTCTCCACATCCTTGTCAACTTTTGTTAATTTGCCTTCTTTATGTTTAACTGAAATATAGTTGATTTAAAATGTCATGTTAATTTCAGGTTTACCACACAGTTATTCAGATATACACATATATATACATGCAAATATATTTTTTCAGATTCTTTTTCCTTAAAGGTCATTATAAAATATTGAGTAGAGTTCTCTGTGTTGCACAGTAGTTCCTTGTTGACTATCAATTTTATATATAGTAGTATGTATATGTTAATCCCAAATGACTAATTTATCCCTTCCCCACCCTTTGGTGATAAGTTTGTTTTCTGTGTCTGTGAGTCTCTTTCTGTTTTGTAAATAAGTTCATTTGTGTCATATTTTAGATACCACATATAATATTACATCATAAGGTATTTATTTGTCTTTCTCTGTTTGCTTCACTTAGTGGCTTACTTCACTTAGTATGTTAATCCCTAAGTCTTTCCATGTTGCTACAAATGACATTATTTCATTCTTTTTTTTTTTTTTTTGGCTGAGTAGTATTCCTCTGGATTCATATACCACATCTTCTTTATCCATTCATTTGTCGTGGACATTTAGGTTGCTTCCAAGCATTGGCTATTATAAATGGTGCTGTAATAAACCCTGTGTCTTTTTTGTGTGTGTATCTTTTTTGGATTATTATTTTCTCTGGATATATGTCCAGGAGTGGATTGCAGGATAATATAGTAACTCTATTTCCAGTTTTGTTAGGATCTCCACACTGTTCTCCATAGTGGCTGTACCAATTTTCATTCCAATCAACAGTGTAGGAGGGCTCCTTTTTCTCCACATCCTCTCCAGCAGTTATCATTTGCAGACTTTGTGATGGTGGCTGTCCTGACCAGGGGTGTTTCCCAGGTGGCGCTAGTGGCAAGAAACCTGCCTGCCAATGCAGGAGACGCAAGAGATGCAGGTTCAATTTCTGGGTCGGGAAGATCCCCTGGAGGAGGAAATAGCAACCCACTCCAGTATTCTTGCTGGAAAATTCCATGGGACAGAGGGGCATGGCGGGCTATGGTCTATGGGGCCGCAGAGTCAGACACGACTGAGTGTGCACCTAAATACACGCACACACACACATTCTGACCTGAGGGAGGGGATACCTCATTGTTGTTTTGTTTTGCATTTCTCTAATAATCAGTGATGTTGAGCATGTATTCATGTGCTTGTTGGCCACCTATATGTCTTCTTTGGAAAAATGCCTTTTTAGATCTTGTCCCTTGTTTTTGATTAGGTCTTTTGTTTTTTGATATTGAGTTGTATGAGCTGTTTCTGTACTTTGGAAATCGCATCCCTGTCAGTCACATCATTTGCAAATATTTTCTCCCATTCGGTGGGTTTTCTTTCATTTTGTGTATGGTTTCCTTTCCTGTGTTTATTATATTCTTTTTGATGATAGCCATCCTGACAGGCAAACAGCCTAATTTTTAAATGAGAAAAGAATGTGGACAATTTGCCAAAGAAGGTATCCTCAAGACAAATAAGCACGTGAAAATATACTTAGCAACATGATTTATCTGGGAAACACAAAATTAAAAGGACAATAAGATAATACTACACATCTACTTGAAAAGCTAAAATTTTTTAAATTGACAGTGCAAAGTGTCGGCAATGATAAGGAGCAACTGGAATCCTCATATTTTGCTGGTGGGGATAAAAATGATGCAACCTCTTTGTAAAATAGTTTATCAGTGTTTTAAAAACTTAAACTACTTACCATCAGTTCAGTTCAGTCGCTCATTCGTGTCCGACTCTTTGCGACCCCATGAATCACAGCACACCAGGCCTCCCTGTCCATCACCAACTCCCAGAGTTCACTCAGACTCACGTCCATCGAGCCCATGATGCCATCCAGCCATCTCATCCTCTGTCGTCCCCTTCTCCTCCTGCCCCCAATCCCTCCCAGCATCAGAGTCTTTTCCAATGAGTCAACTCTTCACATGAGGTGGCCAAAGTACTGGAGCTTCAGCTTTAGCATCATTCCTTCCAAAGAAATCCCAGGGCTGAACTCCTTCAGAATGGACTGGTTGGACACTTACCATACAACGCAGCAATTTGCTTTCTAGAAATGAAATAAAATTCTACACCCATGAGAAGAGAATATATATGTCCACATAGAGGCCTGTATGTGAATATTCATAGCACTTAATTCATGATAACCCAAAACAAAACAATGCCAATGTTTATCAACTGGTCAACAGACAGTTGTGATACATCGATACAATGCAGTACTTCTCAGCAATAAAAATGAATGAGCTATTGATACATGCAACAATAGATACATCTCAAATGCAATATGCTAAGACAAGAAGCCAGACACAAAAGACTACGATATGATTTTATTCATATGACATTCTAGAAAAGGCAAAACTACAGTGACAGGAAGGAAACTTTTTGGGGCATGGAAAAGTCTTGATTGTCGTGATGGTTACGTGACTATGGACATTTGTTCAAAGGCATTAGATTTTATACTTAAAATGGTGAATTTTCATTGTATGTAAATTATATCTCAATAAGCATATTTTTAAATAAAGAAGGATTCTGAGGGTTGTTTTTTTTTTGTTTTGTTTTAAACTTGGGCAGCTGACCTGAAGTAGAACCTGAGAACAGATGGGGAAATTTAGACAGAGAAGTAGGACTTGTGGGATGCACGGAGGATGGTGTCAGGATAATGACTCCTGGATTTGGACGTGTTAATGAGGTTGAGTTAACAAGGGCACAGAGAGAACAAAGAAACATCAAAAAGAGAAGGGGGAGAAATAAACTCATATGCAGTAAAAAGAAGAAAGAGGACAAAATTGAGGAAAGGAAAGAGTTGACTTTTGTACATAGGCTTTTTTTTTTATTATTATATTGCCTGTTTTTATCTCATCTTAATTTCTTTTTTTTCCCTTTTGTCTTTCCTTTTTCAGGAGTTGGGCAGAGTGGAGAGCCTTACCACATGTGATCATTCCAAAGTCTCCCTCTACACAGACCACACACATGTACTCATTCCTACACACACACACACACACACACACAGTCCAATAACACAACTAAATGAGAACAATAGATGGGAAAAGTAAAGCAAGCAAAACCAAGAAAGCAAAGATGTTTGGTCCCGGCATTAACATGCACTGGTAGGGAGGGTTTATTCTTGGTTCTTCACATTCTATGGTGAGAAGCCGAACAAAAGTGCCAGGTTTTTTGCCTTGAGTTTAAACAGCTGAATAGAAAAAGAGCCTTAATAACTCCATTAGGACCTGGGCCAAGGACTTTTCCTTTGGGTTTGTTGTGAATAATTAAAGGTTAATGATGGCATTTTTCTTTCAGCCTGGGGGAGGCAACTAAGCTAGTCATGATCCTAATTGAATCCAAGTGGGAAATTTCAGAAACTTCCAGTCACAAATTTGCAGTGGTTCTGGGCCCGTTAATCTGTATCCACAAAAGCAATGAGGCTGTATTTTATCCATCTTATGGATGAAGAAATCAAAATTCAGAAAAGCCGTGGAATTTACTTACTCCCTCATTAAAAAGACTGAAGGACAGATGTTCAGAGCAGTTGGCATTTTGTTCTTAGAAGAGGCAGATGAGCTTTTTGGGGTGTTGAAGCGTGGGTTCTGCATGAGTCGTCAGGATAGCACCGAGACCCTACCCACCTTCTGTGAACCAGACTTGTGACTGCTATCATCCATGGTAGCAGAGGCTCAACACAAGGAGAGGATAGGAATCTCCGAGATCTTCTGAAAAAGCCAATGAGCAGAGCAGCCTGACTTTTGCCCCAAGTACATAACAAGATGCTTCTCACTCCAACTTTATTTTATACAACATCACACAGCTAGAGAGTGTGTGAGCTGGGGTGTGAACCCAAATTCTATCTAACTGCAAAGATCTGCTCTCAGCCATCATACCCTGCTGCTTCCTATTCTTCTCTAAAATTTCCAGTATAGGTATTATTATGAGGTAAAAAAGAAAAAGGAAGAGAGGAAGGAAGAGTGAAAGAGGGGGTGTCTTCTATTTCCATTTTCCATGTGTTTCCATAAAGAACTTTTAGTCTGCTTTTCAGAGGAGAACACTCTCTCCCACTTGTCACTCATTCTCCCCAAGGAAGAAGCCATATGCTGGAATGATGAGATTGGGAGAAAGGTCACTCTTACACACAGCAATGAGTGTTTAGTAATTGGTTTTGGGGGTGGGGGAAGAACTCTGACCTTCAGCTTGGGCCAATTTCCATGGTGTAAACACCTCCAGCCTGGCTGATTTCAAGCTACTGAAATAAGACCAACGCGTTTGCAAAATTCCTGAAAACTGAACATTCACCTCCCATGAGCTGTTATGTGGCTCCAGCACATCAGTATCCACATGAAATGGTTGTGGGGGCCTCAGTCCCCTGCTGTTAACAGACCCCAGAGCTCCTCTGTCCTTCCACTGCTTTGAATTCTTTCTGAAAGGCGTTGCCTGTTTCCTGGGGCACCTAACTCTTTAAGGAGTTTGGGACTTGGAGAAGTTCAGCATACCCTCCCTCCCCATCCCCTCATGCACAATTAAAGAAAAGAAAGAAATGTGTCTCAGCAGCTTCTGCTTTCTACCATACAGCACAGACTTCATCTGATGAAGGAACATAAATGCCAGGCTACAAGCCTTGAACAGAAGGAAAATTCTAATATAGTAGATAGCATGCATAAAGCTCAGCTCACAGAAACTTCACTCTCTGCTTCCCTGTCCTCCACAAGAGACAGGACAAGGACAGCCTTCATGCTGCACCTCTGTCCTAAGTGAGTTCTCAGTGATGGGTGACCTCTCGCCAAGCCTTGGGAGACTCCAGCCTGATCTCTGAGCACATTTCTGACTTCCCTCTTTCGGAAGCTCTCCTCCTGCCAGGTCTGCCATCCCACGAGCCCTGGATCTTTCCCATCTGTTGAGGCTGGGCTCTGGGCTAGGGGTCAGGGCAGATACGTGAGGGCGTCATGAATGGCAGCCCTATCCAGAGCCCACGGAATGGGAGTTGAACTCCTCTGAAGGAGGGCAGTATACTGTGTCAAGAAAAAAGGAAGGATGACGTGAAGACCAAAGGCATCTACCACAGGACTTCAGATATAAATGAGTTAATAGAATACAAGCATCTACTTCCAATAATCAAAGCCCGAAAAGGGAGGCCCAAGAAGATCAGACAGTGGGCTTCAGTGAGGGAATGCAAATGAGACCTCTCAAAGCACTGTAAAGCTTTCTTCAGGGCGGGCATCCAGGTACAAATCCAGTTCACCCAGCCTGCTGTTCACAGTGTGACCCCCGCTGGGCCCACAGCTACCCCTGGAGATACAGGCTTTTCCAAACAGCAGCACTGTTTCCTGGGACCCATGCAGGGTTGAAAGACTGGCTGGGATCCCAATGAACTTGCGTTGTCCCCTCGGTTCCCAAGCATGGAAATGTGCTTACGCTGGACCAGATCCCTGGGCTGGGACCTAATTTGTGGTGAGATGCCCTAGAATAAACTATGGCCCGAGCCCAACTAATAGCCAGGCACCGACGTCCAGAGGTAATTGAGTCAGTTGGTAGGACGCTGGGCCAGCTCCAGGTCTGAGGGCAAAACCACAGCGAATTCCTCCTTGGATTTCTCAGGGCTTGTTCACAGCGCCCCCTGCTGACCATTTCTCGTTGACCTTTCGTCTTCTGGCGTGTGTGCGTGCTAAAGCCGCTTCAGTCGTGTCCGACTCTGTGCGACCCCAGGGACTGCAGCCTACCAGGCTTCTCTGTCCATGGAATTTCCCAGACAAGAATCCTGGAGTGGGTTGCCATTTCCTTCTGGATCCCTGGTCAGTTCTGTTCATGAAACCTCATCCAGGCCTCTAGGATGACACAGTCAAGTCAAATAATAGATGTCAAGAGGCCCTGGAAAACCAAAAAAGCAAGACTACGTAAATAAAACGGATCATAATTGTAAAGCCAAGACTGGGGCAGACAGAACTAAATTCTTCCCTGTCTTCAAAATTTGCCTTATCATGCATACCTTTTCAGTAGTAAATTATTTCAATGAACAGAAATTAATTGTAATGGATTGAATTGTTTTCCCCCAAATGTATATGGTGAAGTCCCAACCTCCATTACTTCAGAATGTGACTCTATGGAGAGACAGAACCTTCAAAGCGGGAGTGAGGTTTAGATGGCATCATTAGGGTGGGCTCTAATTCAGTAGGGCTGGTATCCTTACAGGAAGGAGAAATTAGGATGTATTAATAGACACAAACATGGGGATACAGTGGAAACAGCAACAAACTATTTTGGAGGGCTCCAAAATCACTGCAGATGGTGACTGCAGCCATGAAATTAAAAGACACTTACTCCTTGGAAGGAAAGTTATGATCAACCTAGACAGCATATTAAAAAGCAGAGACATTACTTTGCCAACAAAGGTCGGTCTAATCAAGGCTATGGTTTTTCCAGTAGTCATGTATGAATGTGAGAGTTGGACTATAAAGAAAGCTGAGCACAGAAGAATTGATGATTTGAACTGGGTGTTGGAGAAGACTCTTGAGAGTCCCTTGGATTGCAAGGAGATCCAACCAGTCCATCCTAAAGGAGATCAATCCTGGGTGTTCATTGGAAGGACTGATGTGGAAGCTGAAACTCCAATACTTTGGCCACTTGATGCGAAGAACTGACTCATTTAAAAAGACTCTGATGTTGGGAAGGATTGAAGTTGAGAAGAGAATGGGACAACAGAGGATGAGATGGTTGGATGGCATCACTGACTCAATGGACAAGAGTTTGAGTGAACTCCGGGAGTTGGTGATGGACAGGGAGGCCTGGCGTGCTGCAGTCCGTGGGGTCACAGAGTCGGACAGGAATGAGCGACTGAACTGAATAGACACAGAGGGAAGACAGTCATCTACAAGCCAAAGAGAAGTGCTTAAGGTTAAATCAATCTTGCTAATGTCTTGACCTCAGACTTCTAGCCTCCAGAACTGTAAGAAAAATCTCTTGTTCTAGTCACCGAGTCTGTGGTTATTGGGCTGCATCCCGCAGGCTTGTAAGCCCTGTATTTACCCAGCCTCAAGGCCAAAGAAAGAGCCTGGAGTCAGCAACAAAGACAACAATGGTTTAATGAATAGGGAGATCTTTCACGTCTGAAGCAAGGTCCTGGAGGGAAACCCCACGGTGTGTGGCAGACGGTGGGCAGGATGTGGCAGCAGTCTTTGCTCCCAGGGGAAGAGGGAGATGAGGAGGAAGTGACATCAGGTTGGCTCAGTGGTTGCCAAGGAAACCAGCAGAGGGGTGCACCTCTCACCACCTCTTTGATAAACTATCCTAGGGGAGATAGCTCTGAGCTGAAGGTTAGAATAATCACTAGCTGACGCCAGAGGCAAGTACATATGTACTTACTAATTCAGTTCAGTTCAGCAGTCACTAAGTCATGTCCGACTCTTTGTGACCCCATGACTGCAGCATGCTAGGTTCCTCTGTCCTCCACCATCTCTCAGGGTTTGCTCAAATTCATATCTGTTGAGTCAGTGATGCTATCTAATCATCTCATCCCTGCTACCCCTTTCTCCTTTTGCCTTCAATCTTTCCCAACTTCAGGGTCTTTCCCAGTGAGTCAGGTCTTCACATCAGGTGGCCAAAGTACTGGAGTTTCAGCTTCAGCATCAGACCTTCCAGTGAATAGTCAGGGTTGATTTCCTTTAGAACTGACTGGTTGGATCTCCTTGCAGTCCAAGGGACTCTCAAGAGTCTTCTCCATCAACACCTACTGATTAAGCTCTATGATTAAGAGGCAAGTGAGACGGGTGTAGGTAGGTAAAGCAGACACTGGTAGAGCAGGGGATGTACAGAGAGCAATAGAACAGCCATCTTGGTGGCCCAGCCATACAGTGGTACTTGTTAAGACAGCACCAGCAAACCGATATATCAGTCTGTGATACACTTGAGCCTTGCTAGTATAGCTAAGTTTTACTGTACCTAAAATCCCTGTCTCAGGAACTCATGATCTAGAAGGAAAAGATAAGCAAATGTAATCAATTATTATGAGTGTTATTAATAATGCTACCTACTGTGTGTAGGACACTTTGTTTACGTTGTCTTTAATCCTCACAAGACTAAAATATTACACAGATGAAAAGTAAAGGCACAGAAAGGTTTAAAATTTTCTCAAGGTCATAGAGTTTTTAGCAAGCCAATAATTGAATCTATGTTCATCTGACTCAAAATTCTGTTCTGTCCCCCACTAAGCCCACTGTTTCTGCACAGAAAATAGTGGAACATGAACAGAGCAGGAGGGAAGATGAGAAGATGATCATAATAGACATGAGTGGTCTAGTCTATTTTCCTAATTACAGCACCTTCTCTTTTATTGGAGAATGGCTCTCCATCAAAGGGAGTACTCCTCCTCCTTCCCCAGGTACAGAGGGATGGTCCAAGGCCTGATCAATCATAACTTATCCCTCCATCCACAGGTCAATGACCAGTCATGTGTCTTCAGCCAAGCTAATCTTAGTCTTTCCCATAATTAAAAAAAATTATTTATTTCTATTGTTTTTGGCTGTGCTAGGTCTTTGCTGTGAACAGGCTTTTCTCTCGTTGCTGCGAGCGGGGTCTGCTCTCTAGCTGTGGTGCACAGGCTTCTCCTTGTGGTGGGTTTTCTTGAGCATGGCCTGCAGGGTGTTTGGGCTTCAGTCGTTGTGGCTCGCAGGGTCCAGAGCACAGGCTCGATAGTTGCGGTGCCTGGGCTTAGTTGCTCTGAGGCATGTGGAATCTTCCCGACCCAGGGATAGAACCCATGTCTCCTGCCTTTGACAGGTTGATTCTTTACCACTGAACCACCAGGGAGGCCCTCTCATAATTTTTATAAGCTGAAATCAGGAGAAAGAAATTTTTGCTCTCCCTTGGGATGTCTAAACTGTGTGTAAGTCTGGAGCATCCTGTGACATTTTTCCCCAAGCAACAGAAAATGAGATCAACTTCTAATAAGAAGCCAAAATGTGTGTGGAGTGTTTATGTGTGTGTGTGTACACAGAGACAGACAGTATCATTCAAGTGCCTGGATCCAGCCATTCCTGAAGCCAACTCCAACCAGTCATCATTTATATGACTTATGCCTTCCCTCTTTCACTAAAGCTAGTTTGTGGTGGGTTTCTGTCACTTAAAATTGAGTCTTGAGAAATATAATATTGGTAAAAACAAAACAAAAACCTTCATAGATGAGGTAACCCAGGATAGAAGAGACTCACCAGAAGACAAGAAGGCAAGAGAAATAGACGCTTAGGTGCAGTTACATTTGGGGAACTGCAGGCAGTTCAGTGTGGCTGGGGCTGAGATACGTGGAGGGTAGACAGATGGACAAGAGTCACACCAGTGAAGGCCTTAGTGCCCTGCTTAACATTTGTTTATTTGGCTGTATCAGGTCTGAATGCAGCACACTGGGCATGTGGAATCTTTATAGTTGTGGCATGTGAACGCTTGGTTACGTCATGCAGGACCTAGTTCCCTGACTAGGGATTGAACCCTGGGCCTCTGCATTGAAAGCGTGTAGTCTTAGCCATTGGACCATGAGAGACGTCCCAATAATTTGGCCTTGTATGAGTCAACGTGGAGCCACCCAGGAGTTTTAAGCCGTGGTATGATGTGATGAAGTTTAAGCTTCAGAAGGTCCCTCAGGAAATAAATCTAAGAGAACACAATGGAAGGCAGTTATAACAGGAGGCTGGGCCAAGAATCCAGGAGAGAGGTGGAAAACGACTCCCAAGTCCTTGGGTTTGCCATTGGCTGGAGGGACGTGCAGGGACAAAAATAATAGCATTTTGGTCACTACAAGATTGAAGTATGTGTTAGACATTGACGTGGTATTGTCCAGTGTGTATATTAAAAAGATCCTTGAATCGGAGACTTTTAAAAAGTTTCTTTGAGTCTTCAACTCAGCTATTTACTACATGCCTACTACTGCAAGCACTGGGCTGAGAAGAATACAGTCAAATCCGTGCTGCCCCAGGATCATACTCCAGAGAAGACAAAACAGATAATAAACAGGTAGACAAACAAAGAAACAAGGAAGTGCCTGGTAAACAACGCAGCACTGTGTAACAGAGATGGATGTGGAGTGGGGGCTTCATGGGTTTAGGCGGTCAGCTGCAAGGAAGTACAGAAGTCCTGAGGGTGGAGGAGGCCGCCACAAGATGCATGGTCTCAACTCCAGGCAAATAGGAGCATGCCCTTAAAAAAAAATCCCCCTATTTTGTAGATTTGCCTTCTTGCCTGGCTGTGCCCTCAAGGTTGGCCATTGTGTGGCAAGAGGCTTCCGGGCAGAAAACTGAGACTGGTGCTCAGGAATTTCCCTTCAATGTTTCTTCATTTACCCAATGCCTTTCACCCCCCATTTCTAAAGCCCATCCTGGCATCTGCTCTGTATTTGGCAGGCCTGGTTCGTTGGCACAAGTGGGCTGTATTTGATCATTATTCCTGAATCATAAATGAGGGCTACAAAAGCCAAGGTATAAAGGGCATCAGCCAAAATTATTTGTGAGTCAAAGGATCTTACTTTGAATAGAACCAGAAATACCTGATGTCTGTGCTGTGCTGTTGCTTAATCAGTCAGTCGTGTCTGACTCTCAACCTCATGGACTGTAGCCTGCCAGGCTCCTCTATCCATGGGTATTCTCCAGGCAAGAATACTGGAGTGGGTTGCCTTCTTCCAGAGGATCTTCCCAACCCAGGGACTGAACCCATGTCTCCTGCATTGCAGGTAGATTTCTTTTCCATCTGAGCCACTGGGGAAGCTCATGAATACTGGAGTAGGTAGCCTATCCTTTCTCAGGAGATATTCCCAACCCAGGAATTGAACTGGGGTCTCCTGCATTGCAGACAGATTCTTTACCAGCTGAACTACCAGTGAAGCCCCACCTGATGTCCAGCCCTTTCTTTTTCTGGACTGTCTATCATCATATCTATTACAATGGTTTCCTCTTTGAATCCAAGCATCTAAAAACTTGATTTCTCTTCAAGGAGTTTGTAAATTACTTTATCCTGTCTACTCCAGGTCTGCTACTCAAGCCAATCAGCGTTTCCACTCAAGCCAATTCTTTTTCTCTTTTGACGTGTTCACACTGCCTTATTTATTTATTTTGCTTCTTTATTTTTGGCTGGGCTGGGTCTTCAGCGCTACGTGTGGGAGCAGGGACTTCTCTAGTTGTGGTGCTCTGGCTTCTCTTGTTACAGAGCACAGGCTCGAGGCGCATGGGATTTGTAGTTGCAACCCGCTGGCTCTAGAGTGAGGGTGTCAGCAGCTGGGGCAGGCAGGCTCGGGAGTTGCAGTGCACAGGCTTAGTTCCTCTGTGGTATGTGGGATCTTCCTGGACCAGGAATTGCATTGTCTCTTGCAATGGCAGGCAGGGTCCTATCCACTGCACTACCCGGAAAGTCTTCCTCAGAACATTCTGTAAATTGAAGTGCTATGTAAAATTCAAAATACAAGTTGTTTCCTTTTTAAGGGATCCTTGTATAATGGCACAAAATTCAAGAAGTAGTTAAGGTAAATTCCTATGTTTCTAGGTTGCCCGGGCCAGAATTTTATAGAAAAGGATTGGTTTCATCCAAAGTTAGTAAGTTCAGGTTGCCAGCTGGAGGGCTGACTATTGGGATAGTGAGGAAATGATGGTATTACCTTGGAAACCTGGTCGGTAAAATACACAATTTCTCTTTCTTGAGAAAATGTTTATGCAAACTAAAGAAGATTGGCATGAGATTATTTTGAGTGGAGTTTAAGCATAATTATCTTCCAATTAAAAATAAATACAATTTTTAAAATTTTTTAGAAAAGGAAAAAATCTTCATAAGCACATTATCATTTGTGTAAAGAACAAATTATTATTTCTATTTTATGTGCAAAATCTAAAGGATGTTCAAGTACTATGTATTACTAATAGTTTTTAAAATTAATATTGTTCTCATATTTCTGGCATGTCAATAATTATTTGACATTATTTGTGTTTCCCTAAGTGAACAAAATTGGTTTCAGAAATAAAAATTTTTAAAAAAAGATAAAAATCAGGCAGGCTTACAGACTTCTGGCTATGTCTATGTGAAGAGGTCGGTGAATCTTCTTGGCAAAAACAAGAGGTATAAAACAGGATAAAATTATTTTAAAAATGAAGTGTTAGGGCTCTGGAAATTGGCCACAGGCAGAAAACAAATTGAGAAACATTTATCCTTGAAAAATTGCTAGACCTTCAGATAGGAACAGTGGAAGTCTATAGTTGTAATACTTATCTATTGCTATATAACAAATTACTCCAAAATGTAGGAGCTTAAAACAACAAGCATTTATCATCTCATAGTTTCCATACATCAAGAATGCAGGAGTTGGCATAGCTGGGTACCTCTGGTCTCTCATGCAGTTGTGGTCAAGCTGTTGGCAGGGCTGCAGTCTTATCTGAAGACTCAACTAGGAGAGGATCTGCTTTCATGCTGACTCAGGTGGCAGCTGGCTGGCCTCCGTTCCTTGCTGGCTATTGGCCGGAAGCCTTTGCTCAGCATATGAAGTTTTCCATAGGACTACCTCACCTCATTGCACCTAGCTTACCCTGGAATGAGTGATCTGGGGGAGGAAGGAGCGCACCAAGATGAAAGCTGCAGTCTTTTTTTTCCCAGCATATAATTTTACTAATTATGCAGCTTTTTTAGAGAAGAGGTGAAATTCTCATCTTTGTTTAGAAGCATCAAAGGATTTAATAACTTACTTCCTGGTTTAAGCAAAGCATACCTGTAAACTAACATATGCAGCCCAGTTCGAATCAAGAGTAGCTTAGAAGGCATTTCTGCTGGGCAAAAGTCCCAGGCATTTAAATTCTGTCTCTCATTGCATACGTCTCCCAAATGTCTTCCTAATTTTTTTCATAAGATTCACATAACATAAAAGTAACCATTAACCATTTTATTTTATGGTTGTTGAAATATTTATTTATTTTTATCAAAGTCCATTTGATTTATAATATTATATTAGCTTCAGGTGTACAACATAGTGATTCAATGTTTTTATAGATTGTACCCCATTTAAAGTATAAAATATCTGCTGTATTATTGTGCTGTACAGTATATTCCTAGGTCTTATTTTATACATAGTAATATGTACCCCTTAGTTCCCCATGCCATCTTGCCCCTCCTCCCATCACAGTGTGTTTCTGTTTTATTATACTCATTTGTTTGTTTTTTAGATTCTGTATGTAAGTGACAACATAGAGAATTGATCTTTCTCTGATGTTGAGCATCTTTTCATGTGCCTGTTGGCCATCTGTATCCTCTTTGGAAAAATGTCTATTCAGGTCTTCTGCCCATTTTGTAACTGAGTTTTTCATTTTCTGGATATTGAGTTGTATGAGCTGTTCATATATTTTGGATATATGATGCCATCTGCAAGTAGTTTCTCCCATTCAATAGGTTGTCTGCTTATTTTGTCAATGGCTTTCTTTGCTGTGCAAAAGCTTTTATTAATAAGTTCAATCAGGTCCCATTTGTTTATTTTTTGTTTCTTCTACCTTAGGAGGAGAGCCAAAAAAAAAAATATATTGATATACTGATGTCAAAGAATGTTCTGCCTATGTTTACTTTTATGAATTTTATGGGCTCAGGTCTTGCATTTGGTCTTTAACTCATTCTGAGTTTATTTTTGTTTATGATGTGGAAAATGTTTTAATTTTATTCTTTTACATGTAGTTGTCCTATTTTTCCAGTACCACTTATTGAAGAGATTATCTATTCCCCATGGTATATTTTTGCTGCCTCTCTTATATACTAGTTGAACATTTTTGTGTGGATTTATTTCTGGGCTCTTTATTCTGTTCCATACAATGGAGTATTATTCAGCCATAAAAACAGATGAAGTAATGATACATGCTACAACCTTGAGAACACTATGCTATGTGAAAGAAGCCAGAAAAAAAAGGCTACATATTATATGACTGCATTTATATGAAATGTCTAGAATGAGCAAATCCATGGAGACAGTAAATAAATTAGTGGTTCAGGGGGTGGGAAGAGGTAGGAATGGGGGGTTCACTGCTAATGAGATGAGGGTTTCTTTTGGGAGATGATGGAAATGCTTTGGAATTGGATAGCAGGAGTGGGTGTACAACCTTCAACTATACTAAAAACCATTTCATTGTACGACTTAAGAGGGTAAATTTTATGGTGTGTGAATTATATATCAATTTAAAAATTTAAGTTTTTCACTTCAGAAGACATCATTAATAAAAGAAGATATAGATTAGGAGAAAATATCTGAAATCATATATCTGATAACGGACTTGCATATAGAGCACAAAAAGAACTCTTATAACTTAATCAGACAGTCTAATTTAAAAAATAGGCAAAAGACTTGAGCAGAGATTTCATCAAAGAAAATATTCAAACAGCTAATAATCCCATGCAGAGATGCTAACTGCCATTAATCATTAGGGAAATGCCAGTTGATACTCCAGAGAATCCACTACAGACTCACTGCTGCTGCTGCTAAGTCACTTCAGTCGTGTCTGACTCTGTGCGATCCCATAGATGGCAGCCCTCCAGGCTCCCGCGTCCCTGGGATTCTCCAGGCAAGAACACTGGAGTGGGTTGCCATTTCCTTCTCCAGTACATGAAAGTGAAAAGTGAAAGTGAAGTCCCTTAGTCGTGTCCTACTCTGTGCGACCCCATGGACTATAGCCACCAGGCTCCTCCACCCATGGGACTTTCCAGGCAAGAGTGCTGGAGTGGGGTGCCATTGCCTTCTCCGACAGACTCACTAGAATGTCTATAAGCCAAAAAGAACATGACAAGTGTTGAGATTATGAATAAATAGGAACCCTCATACATCGCTGGTGAAAATGTAAACTGAGAGTTACTTTGGAAAAAATTGGCAGTTTCTTAAATTAAATATACTCACAATATAGTAATTCCAAACTCTTATGTATGTACCCATGAGAAATGAAAATACATATCTACACAAATACTTGCTCACAAGTGTTCAAAGTGGCACTATTCTTAGGAGGCCCAGATCAGAAATGATCCATAGTGATGAGACAAACAGTTGTGTTGTATCTTCACAATGTAATAGTTACCAACAATAGAAGGAACAAATCATTGGTGGATACAAAAAAAAAAAAAAGGGATGAACTTCAAAAACATTATGCTAAGGAAAAGAGATTCTGTATTGGGTTGGCCAAAAAGTTCACTGGGTTTTTCTGTTACATCTTATGGAAAGACGAACTTTTTGGCCAACTCAAATATTATATAATTCCATTTATGTGAAATTTCTAGATATGGCAGAACCATAGAGGGAGAAAGCAGATCAGTGCTTGCCTGGGACTGAAGGCAAGAGTAGGGACTGACTGCAGATGGGCAGGAGGGAAGTTGTGGCCTGATTGTCGTTGCTGTTTAGTCGCTAAGAAGTGTCTCACTCTTTTGCAACCCCGTGGACTATAGCCTGCCAGGCTCCTCCGTCCATGGGATTTCGCAGGCAAGAACACTGGAGTGGGTTGTTTGGCATGTTGTTGCTGTTTTTCAGTCACCAGGCTCCTCTGTATTGAGTCAGTGATACTGTTCAACCATCTCATCATCTGCCACCCCCTTCTCCTCTTGGCTTCAGTCTTTCCCAGCATCAGGGTCCTTTCCAATGAGCCAGCTCTTCGCATCAAGTGGTCAAAGAATTGAAGCTTCAGCTTCAGCATCTGTTCTTCCAAAGAATATTAGGGTTGATTTCCTTTAGAATTGATTGGTGTGATCTCCTTGCAGTCCATGGGACTATCAAGAGTCTTCTCCAGCACCACAGTACAGAAGCATCAATTCTTCAGTGCTCAGCTTTCTTTTTGGTCCAACACTCACATCCATACATGACTACTGGACAAACCATAGCTTTGACTATACAGACCTTTGTCAGCAAGGTGATGTCTCTGTTTTTTAATACACTGTCAGGTTAGTCATAGATTTTCTTCAGAGGAGAAAATGTCTTTTCATTTCATGGCTGCAGTCACTGTCTGCAGTGATTTTGGAGCCAAAGAAAAGAAAATCTTCCACTGCTTCCACTTTTTCCCCTTCTGTTTGCCATGAAGTGTTGGGACCAGATGCCATGATCTTAGTTTTTTGAATGTTGAGTTTTAAACCAGTTTTTTTCACTTTCCTCTTTCACCCTCATCAACAGGGTCTTTAGTTTCTCTTCCTTTTCTGCCATTAGAGTGGTACCATATGCAAATCTGAGGTTGCGGATATTTTTCCCGGCACTCTTCATTCTGGCCCATGATTCATTCAGCCTGGCATTTTGCATGATGTACTCTGCATATACGTTAAATAAGCTGGATGACAATATATAGTCTCGCCATACTTCTTTTTTAATTTTGAACTAGTTTGTTGTTCCACGTCTGGTTTTAACTTTTGCTTCTTTACCAGCAACTAAATAGTGACAACTAGCAAAATGACTACCTCTTGAGTCCTTTTCATTCCAAATTTCACATCTCAAGGGTTGCCAATAAGCTGTTATTCCAAAAACAGAGCTCTCCTATGGTAAACTGCTATGGTAAAGCACTTTCTAGCAGGAAGTTTTATGGATATACAGCCTACATTAATATACAGATTTCTCAGGAAGCTGTCAGTCTGGTATTCCCATCTCTAAAAATTTTCCAAAGTTTGTTGTGATCCACACAGTCAAAGGCTTTAGTGTAAATCAATGAAACAGAGGTAGATGTTTTTCTGAAACTCCCTTGCTTTCTCCATGATCAACGACTGTTAGCAATTTGATCTCAAGTTCCTCTGTCTCTTTGAAACCTAGCTTGTACATCTGGAAGTTCTTGATTTATGTACTGCTGAAGCATAGCTTGAAAGATTTGGAGCATAACCTTGCTAGAATGTGAAATGAGTGCAATTGTATGGTAGTTTGAACATTTTTGGCATTGCCCTTCTTTGGGATTGAAATGAAAACTGACTTTTTCCAGTCCTGTGGCCACTGCTGAGTTTTCCAAATTTGCTGACATATTGAGTGCAGCACTTTATCAGTATCATTTTTTAGGATTTTAAATAGTTCAGCTGGAATTCCATCACCTCCACTAGTTTTGTTCATAGTCATGCTTCCTAAGACCCACTTAACTTCACACTCCAGGATGTCTGGTTCTAAGTGAGTGACTACACCATTATGGTTATCCAGTACATTAAGACATTTTTTTGTATAGGTCTTCTGTGTATTCTTGCCACCTCTTCTTAATCACTTCTGCTTCTGTTAGGTCTTTGCCACTTCTGTCCTTTATTGTGCCTATCTTTGCATGAAATTTTCCCTTAGTATCTCTAATCTTCTTGAAGAGATCTCTGGCTTTCCCATTCTATTGTTTTCCTCTATGTCCTTGCATTGTTAACTTAAGAAGTCTTTCTTGTCTCTCCTTGCTACTCTCTGGAACTCTACATTCAGTTGGGTATATCTTTCCCTTTCTCCTTTGCCTTTCGCTTCTCTTCCTTCCTCAGCTCTTTGTAAAGTCTCCTCAGACAACCACTTTGCCTTCTTGTTTTTCTTTTTTTTTTTTGAGATGATCCTTTTCATGGATCACAGCTTTGTCACGGCAAGGGAGCTTGCATAACTTAATGAAGAGGGCCACTCAAGACAAATGGGTCACAGTGAAGAGTTCTGACAAAACATGGTCCACTGGATGAGAAAAGGCAACCTGCTTTAGTATTCTTGCCAGGAGAACCCCACGAGCAGTATGAAAAGGCAAGAAGATATGAGACTGGAAGATAAGTCCCTCAGATTGGAAGTGTCCAATATGCTACTGGGGAAGAGCAGAAGACAATTACTAATAGCTCTAGAAAGAATGAAGAAGCTGGACCAAACCTGACATGATGCTCAGTTGTGAATATGTCTGGTGGTGAGACTAAAGTCCAATGCTGTAAAGAATAATATTGCATAGGAACTTGGAATATTAGGTTCATGAATCAAGGTAAATTGGATATGATGAAGCAGGAGATGGTGAGATTAAGCATCAACATCTTAGGAATCAGTGGACTAAAATGGATGAGAATGGGCGAATTTAATTCAGATGACCGTTGTATCTGCTACCGTGGGCAAGAATCCCTTAGAAGAAATGGAGTAGCCCTCATAGTCAACAAAAGAGTTCTAAGTGCAACACTTGAGTACAGCCTCAAAAATGACAAAAATGATCTTGGTTCGTTTCCAAGCCAAGCCATTCAACATCACATTAATCCAAGTCTATGCCCCAACCACTGATGCTGAAGAAGTTGAAGTTGAGCAGTTTTCTGAAGACCTACAACACCTAGAACTAACTCCAAAAAAAGATGTCTTTTTCATCATAGGAGATTGGAATGCAAAAGTAGGAAGTTAAGAGTTACCTTGAAAAACATACAAGTTTGGCCTTGGAGTACAAAATGAAGCAGGGCAAAGGCTAATAGAGTTTTCCCAAGACAGTACATTAGTCATAGCAAACACCCTTTCCCAACAACTCAACAGATGACTCTACACATGGACATCACCAGATGGTCAATACCAAATCAGATTGATTATATTCCTTGCAGCCAAAGATGAAGAAGCTCTATATAGTTAGCAAAAACAGGACCTGGAGCTGACTGTGGCTCAGATCAGGAGCTCCTTATTGCAAAATTCAGGCTCAAATTGAAAAAAGTAGTGAGAACCACTAGGCCATTCAGGTATAACCTAAATCAAATCCCTTATGATTATATAGTAGAGGTGAGGAATAAATTCAAGGGGTTAGATCTGGTAGACAGAGTGCCTGAGGAACTATAGACAGAGGTTTGGCATGATGAGGTGTTCTAAAACTGGATTGTGGTAATGGTTGCATAACAGTATAAATTTACTTAAAATCAATGAACTGTTAACCAAAAAAAAAAAAAAATACAAAGAACTGCACACGAGGAAACTTTGGGATAAGATAATTTTCTTTTTCTTGGCTTGGAAGGAAGTGGCTATTTAATAATAATTTCTGCCCATATATATATTTCTCAAACTTGTGATTTATTCCATTTCCTGTATATATGTCATACTTTAATTCTTAAAAGTTTAAAATAAAAATTTAACAATTTAGATAATTTAAGCAATTCATTGATGAAAAAAAAAGCAGGGTGAAATTTAATGTCTTGCTGATGTCTGCTGGGTCTAATCTGTGGTATTAATATTTTTTTCCTATAGAGTCCTAAGAGAAGAGTTAGAGGAGGAACAAAGATAATGGATTTGATAATGACACTGAGTCATTGGCGGCTCCTAGAGAAAATTGGGAAGCAAGCTAGGTGCCTTTAAGAAAGCTCTCTGCTCATGTGCTTCCCTCCTTTGGAATATTTTGTTCCCTGTGGCCTCTCTCCACCAAAGCCCTGCCTTAACATCTGGTAGCCTGGGCCCTCATGATGCCCTGGACTGGTACCTCATCTGATTGACTCATCTCTGGTGATGCCTAAACTCGGAACTGCCTGGACCTCTACAGTGCATGCCCTTGGGGCTTGGCCTTCTTCCAGGGGGACAGGAAAGCTGAAAAACTTACACGCTGTATGGGATCCTTTCCCCCTAGGATGTTGTCAATGGAGTCTCCTAGGGAGAAAGCCGGAATGAAAAAGAGCCGTTTTAATGGTGGAAAGTCTGGCTGGGGGCTGCCCTCACGGGAACACAGGGCTGTGTGTCTAGCTGGGTCTGGCACAGCTCAGCAGATTCTGAATTACACTCCAGATGTTTGGTTTGGAAGGTCCCTTGGCTATTTGGCTTCTGGAGTCCTCTCTCACCATGGAACTCCTCTGTGGGAGGACAGAACTCATCAATCACATTCCCAAAATGTCAAACTCCTGCTGTGTGACCCCAGGAGAACTCTGCTTTTCATCTACATGACAGAAGCAAGGACTCCACATTTGCTGGACAAAAGCTTGAACTGTTGGGCAAAGGGCCTCCCCGAGGATTAGAGTTCCCACAGAAGGCTATAAACTGCAATATAAATGTCACCGCCACCTCTGGATGTTTGTTATTTCACCCTTCCTTCTTTCCTTTCCTACAGTCTCTTAACAAAATTATATTTAATTTTTTCAATTAAATGCTATTTCTGCTACGTGCAGCCAGAACTTGAGATCCCTGGAAGAGGTCACAGAATCACTCAGGTTCAGACTTGCAGAATTCCTTGTACTTTCCAGAACCTGCCACATCTTCCTTTCATTCTGAAGCCTTTGACCTGCTGCTTCCTTCCAAAATAACCAAGCAAACTAGAGAATATTTCCAGAGAAAGAAATTCAATTTAGAATTTGTTTCATATGCTCAAGGCTTGGCCCTTGAGGGATAGGAGAGAGACTAGCGATACTAATTGTAATCTCTGCCTTTAAGGAGTTATCCATTTTTTAAGGAAGGTACTAGCGTTGGCTGCCAACTTGTACCACATCACCTCTCTTTCCAGCAGTTCCCTTGTGACGACTCTTATTCAAGCCCCTCCAGTTGTATGTGTTCAAAGGCTGTTGGGTGAAAGAGTACCATGCCTGCATGATAATCCATGGAAAATCCAGAATCAAGAAATGCAGGGTAGCTGGAACAAAGTGTATTCATGCTAGAAAGGAGCAGAGACAGTGCTGGGAAGAGATGAGGCTGGAAAGCTTGGCAGGAGCCAGTATCAAAGGACCTTCCAATAGTGCAAAGGAATGTATCCTGACAACAAGGAGCAGCCAAGGGCAGATTTGAACAGGGGAGTGACTTGATCAGATTTGGCTCAGTGGCAAGGAGTCCACCTGCCAAGCAGGAGCTGTGGGTTTGATCCCTGGGTCGGGAAGATTTCCTGGAGGAAGAAATGGCAACCCACGCCAGTATTGTTACTGGGAAATCCCATGATGTGGTGCCCTACGGTCTTTGGGGTTGAAAGGAGTCAGACACAAGTGAGTGACGGAGCATGAGCCCTGGACTGTTTATGCTCCAAGCTCAGGAACGGCTGCGCTAGGTGACGAGGACTAATCAAGACCCCTCAGCCGCCTGTGGCTCTGTTACATTCCTATAATCAGCTAATTTTTATAATCAGTTTTTGTAAGAAGAGACACTTTTCACCACTGATTTTTCAGAAATATTAAGAACACCAAATAATAAGATAAGATGAAAATGGAATTTAATTAGAAGGCGAAAGGTCTGGAATTTTAGGTGATTTTGACTCTGATCCCCTTATCTTTCCTAGAAAGAATATTAAAAATAATAAAAATAAAACAGAAATTAATAAAATAGAAAACAAAGAGACAAGAAAAAATCAACAAACTAAAAGCTGATTTAGTGGGAGAGGAAAGCTAATAGAACAAATATAAACAAACAAAGGAAGTAATTATAATAAAATGCAATATGTGTTATAAAAATGTTGTGAAGAGGGGACTTCCCTGGTGGTCCAGTGGTTAAGACTCTGCCCTCCCAATGCAGGGAGCCCAAGTTCAATCCCTGGTCAGGGAACTAGATCCCACATGCTGCAAATTTAAAAATAAATGAATAAAAAATAGAAAAAAAGTATCCCTTTAAAAAAATG